>PYAF01003251.1:307926-325051 GCA_007407185.1 Glycine tomentella | reverse complement strand
AATAAAAATTCAAAGACTGCACTACAAATTAAAATTTACAATATTAAATTTAAAGTTAAAATTATAAATATGTATAATATGAAAACTTTATTTAACTATATATATATATAGTTACTCATTTTACTAGCATTTTTTATTATTTCATGTAATCAAAATTTTAAAAAATATTTTAGTATTTAAAATAAATAATTTAAAAATAAATTAAGCCCGGACAATAAATTAGCATTATTTAAGATAAATTAAAATTGTTATGATTATTTAATGAGAAAGCTAGTGAATCATTCAAAATGAAAAACCAGTAGAAAACTCAAGAAAATTTTCTGTTGGTCGAGTTGGGATTCTAAGAGAGGATTTCATGAATAAGCTACCTATTAACTTAATCAAAATCTACTTTTTCAAAATTTTCTCTCTTGAAATAGTGTTTGGCTAAGTTTCTTTTTTCAAGAAAAAAGATATGAAACTCAAAAAGTTAATCCAAACACTCTAAGAAAAGACTCAACCTATATTATCTAGATTGTTTTCGCTGGGATATTACTTTCAAATATTAGTCAACCTGCAATTGGCTCACGCTAAGATTTAGATTGGACAAACAAGGCTACAATTTAATAAATAAATTATAAACAAGTATTACAATTAACTATATTCTAATTTCCAAATGACAATTGATAAACATTACTGCAGAAGTGTCATTTTACATGTAAAGGAGATTCTGCATTAGTTGTTGTTTGTTGTTATAGTGTTTATCACAAGGTAGCGAGGGAAGATTCAAGTCTCAGAGAAGAGTAGCGGGAAACAGTGAAGAGATCAGAAAGAATTTGAGAGCATAGTCAGTTACATTTAGTGAGTAGAGTCCTTTTGCCACGTGTCATATTCTTATTTGTGTGCGTTGGGGTCCCTTACCCTAAGAAGAGTCATAACGGCGGTTTCATCTTTGTAATGATTTCATGTCTTAGACCGATCTTACTAACTAAACAGTGTCATTAATTATATAAAAACATATACTTTTAGAATTTTTGTGTAGTTAAATAAAGACTTAAATATATTTGAGATTTTTAATATATATTTGATTTTTGTTTTGAATTATTGATAATTTTTATTTTGTTTTGAGTTATTGATATTTTTTTTGTTGTTCTAAGTTTTTGATATATTAAAAAATTCATTCCAAATTCTTATTGTTAATTAAGTGATGATATCGTACCATCTCAATTACTCTTTCAATGTATATTAGTCATTGGAATAATATTACGTCATCATTCAATTAATAGTAAGAATCTAGAACAAAAATTTTAATATAGAACTTAAAACAATTAAAAATTTTATTAGGGACTCAAAATATAAATTAAATATATATAAGGGTCCTAAAAATTATTTAAGCCTTAAATAAAATATATTGACGTGTTTTCTTATTATTCGAAAGCATGCGTGTTTTCTTATTATTAGAAAGTAAGTCCTACATCACGTGTCTTAATTCTTTAGGATGTAACATATATTTGGATAACTTCATGTCAATTAAATTTAGTGTAAATTAACCTACTCATTGAGATTTAAGCTTATTACAGTTGGTATCCCTTCATTTCTAGATATTACTTGTAGCCCCTTCTTTAAATTCCCTGAAACTTTTGGTTAACAAATAAAAGGCAAAAAAATTAATATAATATTTAAAAAAAATTACAAATTTAAGACTGTTTTAAAACTATTTATGCTTATAAGCAGTCAAACATGCCCAAATCGGGCGTGACAAATTCGATTGCTGATATGATCGCTATTTTTGTTGCTAAAACTTTTTGAAACAAAATATTGTATTTTTTATGTTTGCGACCACAATATACTGTCGTAAACAGTGTTAACGACTGAAATAGAGACCGCAATTAACGATTTAATTTTAGCTACCAATGTTTTTTTCGAAAAAAAGGATTCGTGCCATGTGGCACAACTTACGCCCAAATGGTAATTTTTTTGTTGACTGTCCTCATTAGGGAAAAAAACCGTACTAATTACTATGAGAAACTTTGTTTCATGGTATAGTGTTCATATCATCTTCCTTTTGAAGATTTTATAGAAATTTAGTTTCAATGACCATTTGGGCCAATACACAATTATGTAATATTTGTAAGATTACGAATTCCCAAAACTTTAGTAATTAGTACGGTTTTTTTCCTCAATGGGACATTTTTTTCTTTATTTACCAAATGGGGGTAGTCAACAAAAAAATTATCATTTGGAAATAAGTCGTGTCACGTGACACAAATCTTTTTTTTTTAAAAACATTGGTTGCAAAATTTAATTGCTAATTTTGATTTTTGTTTCAGTCGTTAACACTGTTTGTGACAAAAATATTGTCATAGCAAACAAAAAATCAAAATATTTTGTCGCAAAAAATGTTAAAGACCGAATTAGTCATACCCAATTTAGACGTGTTTGACTACCTCAAAAGCATAAATAATTTCAAAACAATCCTAAATTTTTAATTTTTTTATTAAAAAAGTATTATATTAATATTTTCCCAAATAAAATTAAACAAAGAAAAAATTATTTTACTTTTTTTATAAACACAAATTGCCCTTGTCACTAGACAGATGGACATTATTAGGTTTAGAGGTGGACTCTTCGAGTCTCTCAAGGCCTCTCCTTGGTTCTTTCCCTTCACTTCCATCAAGACCTAAACAAAATCCAATTCTCCCACCCTCCCAACCATCTTCACCACCGGCGACGGTGACAAACCACCACCACCACCACAACAAGTTCACATACAAGAACCGCACAAATCCATATCTAAAAAAGAATGGGAACCATACGAATCAAGATCTGAGTTCCGCCACGACACTGTTGTAGTTCCCACTCCCCCACTCTCATTGTTGTCCTCACCACCAGTGCCGACAATGAAACACCACCACTACGACAACAACGACTCAGATCTAAGAACCACATGAATCCTAATCTGAGAAATGGTGGGAATAAGACAAATCAAGATTTGAGTTCCACTGTGCCACTGATAGAGCTTCTCCTCTTTGCACATGATGATACATTCAGCGCGACCGCCCAGTCTCAAACTACAACAAATTGAAAATCAAAGAGGCCGTCAATGTGAGTGATGAAGATGAATTGGAGTAGTCGTGCTTGAAGAGGATGTTTGAGGAGGGGATGTGTATTCTTGGGCTTAATCTTGTTAAAGATTAATTCCATTTTGGATAGCATAAGCATAATCTTGTTGAATTAGAACTATTTTTAGTTTCCATCTTGGAATTCATTCTTGTTCAATTTGTGGTGGGTTTCATTGGGTTTTTTTTGTTAAGTTTTGTTCAATTTATTTTTTGTATCCTTTTTGTTAATTTATTATACGATTCTACTTTGGTAATTTAGAAACAATGAATATTGAATAGGCTACAGAGAGGGATTTGGACTTGCAAGTTGCAACTCATTTAAAGTGGCGCATACTACATGTTCAATTTTCACGAAGAGGATAAGGGTTTTTTAAAGAAAAAAATCATTAAAGCTCATGTGCCAATCACATCTCACACAATTAGTTAGCATTTTTAATTTCACAGCCTTTGGAACTTAGGGGTTGTAGGTGAAACAAACCCTCATAAATTAAGGGTTTTTTTAAGGTCCAAAAAATGGATGGGTATCAGGTGTCAGAAGTCCAAACCTTAAGAGGGTTTGTGTAATTTACTCTTAGTTTTAAGATGAAATCTAACATGGTATCAAAGTCTGTAACCTATGTTGATAAATTGTTTATTCTCATAGGCTCACCTGTTATGGCAGACATGCGTGGAGGGTGATGTTAGGTGGGGATTGCAAAATGGTTCAGACTAAATGGACTGGTCCACCATTGATCAATATGGCAGGATGGGGTGGATAACTCTCAATCTCACGTCGATATCGGTGTGCCTCAGAATCATTCTATCCAATCTCTCTCTCTTGGTTCTCAACCATGTAGATGTCGTTGTGCCTCACACTTAAGCCATTGTGCCTCGTAGTCACACTGTCCAATCACTCTCTATCTCCTGGTGCTTCTTTTTATCGCACTCTGGTAGCACTTGCAGAGTCTAAACCTCTGGCTCTCAATCACGGACTCACAGTGTGCCTCTCGCTCTCAATCACGGACTCACGATGTGCCTCTAGCTCTCAGTCTCACATTGACGACATTGTGCCTCGAAGTCATCTCTAGCTCTGAGTTCTCTCTCTTTCACAAATTTCAATCTTTCTAAAATGTGATTTGATTTTGTTTCTTAATGTGTTAGTATTTGTGCATTTGTTGTTTGCATCTTTACTGTGCTTATACAGAAAATGTAAAATGATGTGTTCCTTGCCCAAACATTTATGCTAGATTTTTTTTTTTTTTTGTAAAATATGGTTGGCTATCCTGCTGGCCTGCTAGCCCACCTTTTGGCAGGGTGGGTTAGGATGTTAAGTCCCCCAAATTTTAGCGGGCCAACCCATTCTTACCCATTTTGGCAGGATGAAGGTGAGGGTGTGCCTAAATGGGTTTGGTCAACCCGTTTTGCCATCCCTAGGTGTTAAGAAGAAAGTCTCACATCATCTATCTCAATTCGTGGAGTACAACTTATATATCTGTTTGACAACTTCATAATGCTAATTGATTTTAAGATGAAATCTATATTCTGCTCATACGACATTAAATTATATAGTTATAATAATATATAAACAATGTGTTTCATTTTCAATCTTTAATTTTGTTGTATAGGACTGAAGCTGAGCTACTTGGAGAAATCATCAACATTGTCAATCTTGTGTTAATGAGGTTGGATAAAAATCCTCTTAGCTTAAAAGGACTTATCGGAATCGACAGATCAATTCAGTATCTGGAAGCAATGCTACAACATGAGTCAAGCAGCGTCCGTGTTATTGGAATTTGGGGTATGGGTGGTATTGGAAAGACAACCATTGCACAAGAAATTTTAAACAAACTTTGTTCTGAATTTGATGGTTATTGTTTTTTTGTAAATGTAAATGAAGAAATAGGAAGACATGGAATAATTACCTTGAAGGAAGAATTGTTTTCTACACTACTACAAGAAAATGTGAAAATGATCACAGCAAATGGATTGTCAAATTATATCAAGAGAAAGATTGGTCGCATGAAGGTTTTAATTGTTCTAGATGATGTAAATGATTCAGATCTACTAGAAAAATTGTTCGGAAACCATGATTGGTTTGGACCAGGTAGTAGAATCATTTTAACAACTAGAGACAAGCAAGTGCTTATTGCTAATAAAGTTCATGTTGATGATATATACCAAGTTGGGGCATTAAACCCTAGTGAAGCACTTGAACTTTTCATCTTACATGCCTTCTTTAACCAAAAGCATTTTGATATGGAGTATTATAAATTATCAAAGAGAGTGGTCTGTTATGCCAAAGGTATTCCATTAGTTCTTAAAGTTTTGGGTCATCTTCTTTGTGGAAAAGATAAAGAAGTATGGGAAAGTCAGCTAGACAAACTCAAAAACATGCCAAACACAGATGTTTACAATGCAATGAGATTGAGTTATGATGATCTAGATCGCAAAGAACAAAAGATTTTTTTAGATCTTGCATGTTTCTTCATAGGATTGAATGTGAAAGTGGACCTCATAAAAGTTTTATTGAAAGATAATGAAAGAGATAATTCAGTGGTTGTTGGATTAGAAAGGTTGAAAGATAAATCTCTCATAAGCATTTCTAAATATAATATTGTGTATATGCATGATATCATACAAGAAATGGGTTGGGAGATTGTTCGCCAAGAATCTATTGAAGACCCTGGCAGTCGTAGCCGATTATGGGATGCGGATGACATTTATGAAGTATTAAAAAATAATAAGGTAAAAGCCTAAATTAAATATGAGATGTTTTTCTGTCTAACATTTGAATTCTTTTGTGGGAAATGTGGCTTCTAATGATGTTTTAAATTTTTCTTTTACTATAATGGAAGGGAACTGAGTCCATAAGAAGCATAAGAGCAGACTTGTCAGTAATTAGGGAGCTGAAGTTAAGCCCTGACACATTTACTAAGATGAGTAAACTACAATTTTTGCATTTTACTGGAGAATGTCATCAAGTTTGCGTTGATCATTTTCCTCACAGGCTTCAATCTTTTTCAGTTGAGCTAAGATATTTTGTTTGGAGGCATTGCCCTCTAAAATCCTTGCCAGAGAACTTTTCTGCCAAAAACCTTGTTCTCTTGGACTTGTCATGTAGCCGGGTGGAAAAACTTTGGGATGGAGTACAGGTAAACAAATCTTCATGTTATAACTGTCTCCTAATTCAAATACTGCAAAATTAACAGCATAAGTTCATGCGTGATATCTGTATTTTGTTATAGAATTTGAAGAATTTAAAAGAAGTTAAAGTCTCTGGTGCTAAAAACTTGGTGGAGCTTTCAAACCTTTCAGAAGCCACAAATCTTGAAGTATTGGATATCAGTGCTTGTCCTCAGTTGGCTAGTGTGATTCCTTCTATTTTCTCTCTCAACAAGCTCAAGATAATGAAGCTAAATTATCGTTCCTTTACCGAAATGATAATTGATAACCATACAAGCTCCATTAGTTTTTTCACCCTTCAAGGATCTACAAAACAGAAGACATTAATTTCAGTGACATCCGACAATATGATTGATGGACCTTTTTCATGCATTTGTTACAAAGAAAAACCCTCGTCTTTTGTATGTCAAAGCAAGCTCGAAATGTTTAGGATAACCAAAAGTGACATGGGGTGCTTGCCTTCAAGCTTCATGAATCTTAGAAGACAGCGATATCTGAGAGTTTTAGATCCGAGGGAGCTTAGTATGATAGAGAGTGGCTCTTTAGATGTCATAGATTGCAAATCATTGAAGGACATATTAGTTCTTGCTGAACAATTCAAGTATAACAGCAGTGACATTCAGAATTACCACGGTTTGGTCGAAGAATCGGTGGTGGTGGCATTAGATGCAATTTCATCAAGTGTTGAAACTGTGTTAGACCATTCAGAGCTTATAGATGACAAGATATATACTAAAATTGCTGGAGAAAGATTTAAGCCATCGAAGATAATTGATGAATAATAGTCAAACTGTGGAAAAAGATTTAGTGAAGTACTAGGTCCTCAACAATGCTTTGAAGAATGTTCAACATCAAGAAAAAAGAGAGTAGGAAGTTACATGTGACATGCAAATAAATATTAAGATGTTGTTACTTTATTAATTAAAGTCTTGTACCTATTAAAATTTGAGCTTTTTATTTTATCTTTTAATATTAAATGTTTGTAAAGCTTTTGTGGTAACTTGTAAAGTTGGGTAAGAGGTTGCTTATGCTAAAAAAAAAGTGAGTTGTAGCTGTAGGCTAATGGTGCTTTCCCTTTTAGCTTGGTCATGAGTACCTTTTGCTTTGCCCAACTTGGGGCTTCATAGTTTGTCTATTTAAGAACTTGTTGTAACTCTTCATATGTATGCATTACTGAAGTATATAAAGTCAGTTTGCTCTGTTTCATTTGTATGTGGTTGCTGGTTTATAATTCACAACCTTTAATTTTCTGCATTATCTTATAGTCTTTCTGCTTGGTCGACAATCTGATTGCATAGTCTGATCATTCTGTTGCAGGTCTGATCCATAGTCTAATCAGATTTATAGCATAGTCTGATATCCTTTTTTGTTATGTCTTATACCTTGTTTCATATGCAATTTTCTAACAGTATCACACGAATATATTTTTGGATTTGGCCAATAGAGATGAATTAATTGTTAAAAATAGGAAGCCTGTACATGCCCATTGTTGTGCAATTGAGAATGATGATTCTGCAACAAATTAAGAAGAGAGAAGGTACAGGTGTCCAAGGCAATTAAGCACTAACTTTTAGTTTTAGGTTTGATTCGTTCCATATGTTTTGCACATCCATAATCAAGTGTATCCTCAATGATAGTTTACAGAATAATAGTTTCCTTGATTCTCTTTCAAGGGAAGAAAGGAAATGACGTGAATGCAAAGAATTTGGTGAATTCTGTCATTTTGTTCTGTGCTTGCATGTAGATTGGTTATATTTATAGATCATCTCGTCTTTTATTGAAGAGATTTAATCCTTTAAAGAGACATATCTCATGTCCCATGGTTAGGGATGGCAATGAGTTGGGGTGGGGCTTGCATGTAAGTTTTTCTGAAAATAAGTATTTAATATAATGGTGTACATTTTTGTTATACTTTCATGAGTTGCAGTGTAGTTATCACATAGGAAAGACTAGTCATAAAAACTATTTTGATGAAGTCATATACGATGCCATTGATTGTTATAGTTATACCTGGTAAAATGTACAATGTTCTAAAAGGTTTGATAATGAGAGTAGAAATTGAGATAGTCTTATCTGTGTATTTATCACGTCTCTTTTAATTGTTGTAGACATTTTTTTTAATTAATTCATCTTAATAATACAAATGAATAATTAATTATACTTGATTAAATCTTGCTTTATAAGTTTCAAGTTGTAATGCCCGCCATTCATCTTGTCTACTTGCCCCTACTTGTATCGCTGATTCATCTGTGTATTTATCATGACTCTTCTGTCCAAGGTTTTAAATGGAGGTTTCGGTGAGTCAAAAAACTGTTACACGACGGCCACAATCGCGGTTGCAGACCGCAATTTCAAACCTTGCTTGGGCCCATAGTACATTTTCATACGTTTTGTTGTCCTAAATAAAATTCGGATACAAGAAAGTCCATTTCTTTTGCAGGGTGATCAGAGGACATGATAGCCTCTAACAATCAGACAAATTTGGAAAAGGAGTACTAGGTATTAATTAAGCTCTAACAATCTACATGTCCGACTCAATTGTCTGGGCTGCATCAGATCATGTGTGCGTGATTTACGACCAACGATGTTCTCACTACCTAAACAATAGATCCAAAAATCAGAAAAGGTTTAAAATCAAGGTTGAAGCAATGGCAGCAGCAGTGGCATGTCAGAGGGACGTGGGGTTAAAAGGGTTTGGAGTCAGCCCAATAAACACCTCAGCATATCACAATTTCAGGAAACACATAAACACCACAAAGTATCACAATTTCGTTCAAGAAATGAGCACCTCAGCAGATCACAGTTTCATTCAACAAATAAAAACCTCAGCAGATCACAGCTTAATTCAGCTAACAAAATCCTCAGCAGATCACAGTTTCATTCCACAAATGAAAGTATCTGATACTATGTATTTCATTCCAATGCTTCCTATTATCTTGTTGATATCCTTCTTGTTAAAAGGCAGAGTTTGCTTTAGACATAAGTTTTTCAATGTGAATTCTTGTTATTAGTTATAGTTATACAATAGAGCTGCTGAGTGCTTATAATACAAACGACAATAAGGTTCATTGATGTTTCTTATGTGGAGACATGTGTTGAAAATAAGAAAGAAACTGTAATAAGACTATGAAACGAAAACTGGAATTCATACTTTCCTTCATATCACTCTTTTAACTTCATGAGAATTATGTTCAACTTTGTGCTAACTGCAAGTCTGCAACATAACACTGCCATGTTAAGAGCATGTTTGGGAATTCATTGGGTTAGCTCCAAATTGTTGGGAAACAATTCAAATTTCTAATTTCAAATCTCTAGGATATTGTTTAGATTTATATGAGATTATCTTATTTTAGGATATTATTTGTAGCTTTACTTTCTGCTTGTACAATGTATTAATTGATTCTGAAATAAACCCTTAAAAAAACTTGTCAGCATATGATAACAAGTAACATATTCTTGTTAATTTTTATATCTTGAATCATCTAACATGCTAGTTCTGCTTTAGGTAGTATTATTAACTTATGGCTTCCGAGCATTTTAGACCAATCCTATTGGGCCAGAACAAACACATTTCTGGGTATATGTTGCCAATGGGGAATTTATGTGTGCAGCATGTTTTACTACTTTGGTTCTATAATATATATAAATTGCATGGCTGTGATTAAAAGTGGTTGGTGAACATGAATAAAGCAGCCAGAAATGATTCCTGCAGGCAACATGACAGTAAGTTGAAATATTTTTATCCTATGATGTGTTACAAAACATTCAATCTTGTCATTGTGTTGGATCTGCAATTCAGTTATGTGTGTCTATTCAGCAATGTTCATGAGATTTTTGTTTAGAGTAATTTTTGTTATCAGTATGTTAGAAACAATTGTTAGGTCTAATGAGTCCTATAAATGGAGCTGAGGTTTTCGCTGCTATGTTTGACATCCAAACTGTTGGGGAAAAGAGTTGGCACGCTCTCTGGCTAGAATCAAACTCTAGCCTTCATGTCCAAGCTTTTAAACAGTCTCATAGTGTGCCCTGGTAGCTATACAACCGCTGGATAAAGTGTATAAATTTAACCAAAACATTTAGCTTTAAAATTAGTGATATTAATTTATCGTGAAGCAAATGCTTGTGCAAACAAATTTGCCTCTTTTGGTGCATAAAATTTTGGTTATACATGGTGAAACTCCCCATCTCATTCATATCAAAGGAACTCCTTAGGTACAGGCAAGGGCCTTATATAGATTTACATAGTTCTTGTTTCCCTTGGGTTTGATTTGGTCCCCCTAAGGTGTCAACTTAGTTGGGATTCCTCTTTTGTTGCAATGGACTAATATGCCTTTTTTTGGCCAAAAGAAAAGTTCTATAAATAGAGTATGTACATCTCTAAGAAGGTGAATGAAGTTGCTACTTAAAGACTTGATGCTGTCATTATTCATGTACCAATTTGCCTAAACAAAAAATGATTTCAAATTTCATATTTGATCCTTGCATATGACTATAACATGCTTTGTAAAGCAACTCCAAACCATTCTTGCTTCACATCAAGTTTGTGCCACAAACACAAACATAAGAGATCAAATAAGCTTGATGAAAAATTAAAGATTTAATGTCACTTTTGATCCATTATGTCTTGATACATTAAATTTAAAAAGCTTCATTTTATTTATTTATGTCTTCAAAATTTTCATTTTGATCCTTTTTTCCATTTTCCTTTTAAAATGTTATTCTTCTGTCAACTTTCAAAATTTGAATTAATTAAATTTAAAAAAAGGAAAACAAAAAATCATCATTATCTTTATGTTGTTCCTATGCATCTTCAACAATCCACATCCACAGCAAACATTCATCAAAAGAATCAACAAAACCAAATCTCGAAACTCAAAATTGTGACCTCAAAACCAATAACAAAACCATCAATCTGGATTCACAAGATCTAGGAACTCAACATCAAAACCCAATTCTTGCTTCTAGATCTTGAAGACAAAAACGCACCACCATATATGGGAACACAACACCAGATCTAGGTTGTAGCTGGCAACACCCCTCCTCATAACTCTAGCTACCACGTGAACTCGAGCAAAAGCGAGGGTTACCTCTTCAGCAAAAGGGAGCTTGATCTTGTTGGGATTGAGGAGCCACATGAGGTTCTTGAAGTGTTGGCGTGTGAGATCACGATTGTTGGAGTCGCCAGGACGAAGTACCTGTGGTGGGGGTAATGGAGCCACTGCCTCTTCCAGAACTAAGTGGATGATGGAGTCTTCGAGGATGACATTGTTTTGAAGTGTTGAAGCTCCAGATCTAGATCTGGTGAAGCACTCCGAAGCTCCAGACATTATTTAGCATTCATCAGTGGCTCAGTTTGTCCTGGTTTTAATTCCTGTATGTATAGTTCCCAGTGATTAATGAATTGTGTCTCTGGAAGAATGACCTAGGGTTGTGCCCTATTCTGCAAAATTATTGGAGATCCTAGTAACTTTTGATAGTAAACTTTGAAATAATGTCACACGGCAGGGCAGGAAAGTCACAACAAGGGAGGTGTAGAAGGTCGTCCAGGTGGTGGGAAAAGCAGACAACATTCTGGACTAACTAACAAAACAATTGTCAGACCACTAACCAATCAAAGCGAGCGCAAAATATAATTTCTGCTAGTAAAACATAGTTTTCATAGGCATTTCAGCAACAACTATACATGGAGTAGAAAGATAAGTTTGCAACCATTAACAATACCGCAATGCATATTGATTTCATTTCTCTTTTAAGTAACGTTGTGAAAACGACATAGCAACTAAAGGTGAAAATACAATACATAATAGAGTTGGCATATCATTACATGAAGTGAATATATGCCACAGGGTGAGGATCAAAAAACATCATATCATTCTTGTATTGAGAAGGACCACATCATTCAACTTCTCTGCAAAATTACAACCTTCTTCGGATTGAAGAATCATCAAAAGGTAAAATAAATCATCTACAATAGCTGGAGTGCTGGACTGCATATACCACAGGCCGACCAAATGGTCTAGAAAGGCATGCTCATTTTTCAAGTGACCAGAAGAAACTGTTGATGATCCAGATCAGGCACAGAACGCTGAAAATGCCCATTGCTAATCTTCACTGTTGTGCCACATATAATATAAGCTTGTTACCATCGATGATTGACAATATGAATGCAATGTATGCACATAAGTTTAATATTTATTTTCTCCAACCACGACATTAGTGAGTACATGAAGCTACTTGACATAAGTAATCTGACCAATATACATCATGAGAGATTCTTGCAGGACAAAGAATGATTTTACAAAGTTTTATGTATGCTCATAATTTTATGTGCCCATATGATTCTTGCAAAAACACTGCCTTGTTTCATGTTGTTCTGGAGATCACCACTAAAATATGCCCTCCAAAACTGGACACTGAATTATTCTCAATCTCAACCGAATTAATTTATGTTTCCAATAAAAATAAAAACCTCATGTTTTACTATCTTGATATTATCAAGTAAGTGTTCCCACAGTACAAAAACGGGCTTTGCCCCAACACACTCAGTAAAGTCTTCAAATAGAAGGGTAGTAACTAAGTTTTATCAAGAATCTGGGATATAATTACTCATAAATCTGCAAGACAATTCACAACCAAACACCCATGAAGCATGAATATGGACAGTATACAGATACATGCATTGTCCAAACTCCAAAATACAGTAACAGGAATGAACACCCTAGGTCTCCTATTTTTCCCTTCCTCAACTCGCCTGCACAGGTGGGCACAATTCATGGTCCTTTGCGATTACTTCAGAGGCAAAGTATATGATAAATGTCAAACCCCTGAAATTCTTTGAGAGAGGGAAAAATACTAAGACTAAGGAAACTTTTAATGGCTAAAGTCAAAATGAACTGAGTTACTTGGAAGATACTTAGACTTGGTCTCTTAAACCACAGCTTGGTTCAATTTGTACAAATAATGAATGTGAATTGTGAATGAGCTTGAATATAATACACGGCAAAGTTCTTGCATTGGTAATGATTTGAAACTGAAGATTTGATGAATAGATCCAAATGAATCAGCAAAAAGTATAACTTTTATGAAGCATAGACATGGACACTGTCTATAAGCCCCTATATAACACAAAGTGACAACTGGCAACAGATTTCAAAATATAAGGACACATGGCATCAACATATATACTAAAAGATAATATGTGTATGTTTTTATGCTATGTACAAAAAAAGCATGCACTCAACACAGAAATATATTAGATATATTTTGCATGCATAAAACATTTTAAAATTATCTGAGTGTTAAATATCATAATTAATATTTTCATATCCAAAGATTCCGACCCTAATTAACTTGGGTTAAAAGTGCTGTTAATGTTGATGTTGATGTTGATATCCAAAGATTACTGCTTGGTGATGTCAAAGTTTGTAATGTGTTAAATATCATAATCTTTTCTTGAAGTGTCAGGCTTTTATAGCTCAATATGTGACCTGGAACTTGAATTGTTTAAAAAAATAAAGTTCACAGTAACAAATTTCAGGAAATTGCATACAGTAGAAGTTGAAATCTTAAGTATATATTTTTCTTAAAAGTTTTGAAGGTGTAGCATAAAGATTCAGCTATAAAGCAGTGGAATGTATTCAACTAGGTTAATGCAGTTTTGCTTGTGCAAACTGGAAAATATAAAAGGTACTCTCAAGGGACAAGGCATACTAGTATGAATAGAGATAAACCACTCACACAATATAACTGATCTGCTCTTTGGTGGATAAATTACTAATTTATTCAAGAAGATTGCTGAAAAAGAAAATTCTACAACTAACACAATTTAAAAACAAAATTTACCTGAACAAAAAAAGAAGGGTTCACCGCAGTTGATAAAGGTAGTTATTCTAAGGCAGCAGATCTTAAAATTGTGTGTTTCAACTTCCTATTGTGATTTTCCTGTTCAATGTTGATCAAAGAAAAATCAAGCAAGAGTTAGCAACTGCATAAAGTTCTATAATTTTCTATCAGGTAGACAGGCACACAAAAAAATCCTAATCACTAATTTTCTATCCTCACAGTTAAAGAATGCAACCAAACTAATCACTAGTCTAAAACCCTTTCCACTTCATGCAGGTTTTCACGTAGTGCAGTAATCTTGTAAATGTGTTTCATCGAGATGATGCTTCAATGACCTTTGCATGTCAAATTGGCAAATTATAACAGACATAAAGGGAATGTGTAGGAACTAGGAAATAGAACAGATAATGTAAATTGTCAGGAAAAGAAATTGACAAGAAAGATTAAAATGGTAGGAAAATATAAATAACTGACAAAAAACAACTAAATTGATGAAAGGATACAAAATTGAACATGAAGAGAAGTAAATACAATCAACAAAAACAACCTGAAAACAAAAGTGTACATTCGTAATCCAGAAAAAGTTAACTCAGAAAGAAAAGTAAATTGACTAGAAAATAAGATGCAGAGGGGGGTAAAAATATGAAAATATGGAAGATACAAATCAGAAGAGAAATAACTAAAAATAGAATGCTTTGAAGCATGAAATAAAATATATATACACATGGAATGATAAAAAGAATAGCAACAAAGTAAGATGTTTAGAAAATAAAGAAATAAAATAAAGGCAAGGAATTAAATAAATAATTAGCATTACCAGGAATATAAAGCACGTATGTAAGAAAGAACTGTATATGGGCAAGTTAAATATATGGACAGAAAACAACTTCCATTCGACATGAAAGTAAATAGCAGGATATATAAAAGGGATAGCAGGGCTCAAATATAACCTTAGTATGTGTTATTTGGGGTAGGATTTTAGGTGTTCCTCAAAGCAACCTCAAGTTAATCATCCTAATTGCTATTTACAGACCTAAACAAATAACAGCCTAGAGTCCTCATAACTGATTACAAGTTTGAAATAAACTGCAGAGCTACAACATGCTGATGTCGTCTGCTTAATCCAAAGTTTCTGGTATGCAAGACATTTCTTATAACTGCCTAGACATTCAAAGCTTTGGGTGTAACTATCATGTTCCTATTCACATCATTACTATTCCACCAATGCTTCAGCTAGTCATTCTAATATCATATCAACAAAATTGCCAAATGTCAATTTGCCAGATAGGTCAAATTGAGAGTTGAGTATTCTCCTCAACCAATTCCCCTACTCTTCTTCTTCCCTGGCATGAAAACTCCAGCACTAAAAGCCCACTACTCTTTTTTATGTTAAGGGTTAGCACACATCTATTTTCATTTTAAGTCAAGTATAGAATAAAGACTGACCTACAAGCCAACTAATCAAATGGTACTGTCTTTTATGAAAAAGAAAAGGAAAGGCCGTTGCGAGCAATGTGCTTTGGAATTGATTCTTTATCAATGGCCCACCCTTTCTTTGAACCTTGTCACAAACAATCTTAAAGATAAGAACTGAGTGCCATTTGATAAGTAACTGAGAACACCCCATAAACCTATATTATAAAATTACTCATAAAAATGAGTCCACTAGACCCCAAAACTACAAAAAATTCTGCCAATATTTAAAATTGCATACAGCATCTAATGACACAAACACAACATCTTGGTCAGCAGGCCATGAAACTGCAAGAACTTGGATAAGTTTCTCCAGAAGCACTTCTAGAAGAAGAAAATATGAAGAAAAAAATGAGATGAGCTTTTCCATAAGTAAAAACAAGCTCTCCATTAGTTAATTTTTAGAAGTTCACCAATATATCTTCTTTAAAAGATGAGATGACATCTACAAATTAGCTAATGGAAGACTTATTTTAGCTTATGGAGAAGCTCATTTCATTTTTTTCTTCTTACTTTTCTCTTCTAGAAGTGCTTCTGGAGAAGTTAACATCCAAACAGGCCCTTAAAAAAACACTAGTTGACAACAACACATTCCAAAATAAAACCAATAGTACTCATAGTCAATTACCATTCCCGTTCCCCACATTTAGACAATTCTGGTATTGATCATCATGTTATCTAACAAATAATCATTCAACATTAACAACAACTGCACTCTGATCACAATCATCATGTCATATATAATATAATAGAATAAATAGTTCATGCATTGACCGTGAAAAGGGTTATTTTTACACTGTAATCCAATTACAAACTGTTATATAGGATAAATTTGTTCACTGTTACAATAATTTTCAGATTAGTTGGATATTATAATTTATTTATTTTTTTGCATTGGACAGTAAATAGAAATTAAACTTATATACAATCAACCAATCAAAAGTCATCATTGGCATGCTTTAACTTTTAAAGCAGTTATTGTAAAAGTCAACAAAGTTATCATACAAAGCGATTGCCAATTAGTGACCTTATGAAAGTATAAGGACAATTAACCTTGTCAGTGCATACATCATTTACTCTATAAACTCATAAACAATAGTTGAGCATTGACATCAACAAAATATTGCTAATAGCCACAATAATAATACTAATTTCACCTGCTCAAGAACCATAGCAGAACTCTTCTCCACAAAGCCAGACAAGTTCTCAATCTTCACAAGCATCTTCTGATACAATTCCTCCAAACCCTCAGTGTAGTTCTTGGCCTCAGACCCCATCATTCTGCTGAGCCTCCCAACCTCGAACCCCTCCGCGCATTGGTCGAGCTCCCTCTGGTCCTTGGCGGCCTGCTTCATTTTTACCATAGCCTCGTCGCCGCCGTCGCTTATCATCGGAGAGCCGCGGGGCCCACAGTCGAGCGGCGGGAGGTTGGAATTGGGGGCAAAGGCGTCGTAGTGGCCGCGGAAGGCGGGGCCGATGTTGACGACGTCGAGGGAGCGGGGCTCGAAGGAGAGGGAGGCGGGGCGGAACTGGAAGGCGCGGTACTC
>PYAF01003251.1:277139-307826 GCA_007407185.1 Glycine tomentella | reverse complement strand
AGGGGGGGGGGGGGGGGGGGGGGGGGGGGGGGGAGGCGAGGAGGAGAAAGATGCAAGGAGGGAAAAGAGAGGGTTCGGTGGAAATTGAGTTTGGGTTTTGGATTTGGGAAGAGAATTGTGAGAGAGAGGAGAGGGAGGAGGTGACGGAGAATTCGCGCATGGAGGGGCGGAGGGGGGAGCGACGGCGAGCGGAGAACCAGCCGAGTAGGGGGGAGGAGGTGGGGAGGGAGGAGGGGAGGACGGTGCCGGAGGAGTCGTGGAAGGAGGGGGAGGTGAGGAAGCCGGTGACGGTGGCGAGGAGGGGGGCGGAGGAGGAGTTGTCATCGTCGTCGGAGAGGGTGAGGGGGAGGGGGGTAACGTGGCCGAAGAGGAGGCCGTGGATGGAGGAGGGGGAGGTGGAGAAGCGCTGGATGAGGGAGGCTACGGTGGGTCCCGAAATGGCGATCTTCTGCAACGGTGGATCGTCCATGGCGGCGGAATGAGAGTGGGAGAGTGAAAGAGAAAGAGGAGATTGTTGAGAATTTTGGATCTTCTCTGTGCGACAGAGCGTTTGTAGAGTCTGTTTTACTTCTGAGCAAAGGAGCATAGTGTCTAGTCTGCTCGAGGCGGACTTGATCTTTCTGGACAACAACATTCTCATTCTCAGGACTATCGAACCGTCGCTGGATCAATAATCCCAGGTGTTTTTTTTTTTTTTTTTCTTTGGCTAACTGACTTTTTTTATTATTTATCTTCTTCTTCTTTTTTTTTTCTTTTCAATTTTATCTTTTAAAAAATTTCATTTAATCATTTATCTTATTTTTTAATTTAATTATTTATCTTTTAAATATTTAAATTTTATTTTTATCTTATTTTTATTTAATTTATCCTTAATCTTAATTATTTTTATTTAGTTTAGCCATTTAATCTATTTAAAATTGATGTTGCTAATTATTTAAAAATAGACTTTTTAGTTAAATTTTCTTCTCTTTTCTCTATTTCATTTTAACTTCAGAAATTTATTATTAAATAATTAACAACATCGATCTTAAATAAAACTAAGGATCGAATTGAAAAAAAAAAACAGATAAAAATAAACTTTTAAAATATAAAAGATTAAATTGAATAAAAAATAAGATTAATTATCAAATTAATTTTTTTAAAAGATAAAATAACAAATTGAAAAGAAAAAAACAAGATAAATGATCAAATTGATCAATTTTGCCTAATTTTGTGAAAGCTAATTGAAGGAATTTATCTATGTATTTGGTGCTAATCAATTTTGTTTCCGTAGAAATTGAACAATTTACAACATCTACATTTCATTATCAATCAATTGAGCTAAATTCTTTGATTAATAGGCTCTTTTAAGCAAACATATTTTTCTTTTAATTGAAATTTATTGAAAAAATCACAAAACGATTTTGTATTTTTAATAAATATTTATGATGATTTTATAATTCTTAATAAATTTTAATTAATACTCCTAATAGTATTCCTTTTAATGAACATTCTATCATTGATTAATTTATTATAAACTACACAATTCAGAAAAAAAATTCATTGAAAAGAGAAGTAAGATCCATTAAATTTTATAATTTTTAATAAATTTCAATCAATAATATTATTTTTGTTTAAAAAGATATATTACTAGTATTTCTCTAAAATAATAGTAGTATTTTATTAAAACAAATCAAAAGCAAATGAGTTGAAGTGGTTTACACTTTCCACCAATAAAAAAATCACCCCCATTATTTCAAAATAATTTATAAAAGTCAATAAATTTTAATTATGTGCCAAATATTACTATTTGCTTTATAATTTTGTAACAAATATTATTAGTTAGTATTATAAAAAAAAATATACATATTATTAATATATTTAATCTTTTTTTTGTGCATAGCGTAATAAAGACAGAATATAAATTTTAGTTCGAAAATATCACATTATCACTCCCTATACATCTTCAATAGCAAAAGAAATTAGTCCATGTCACATGGGGAACTAACATTTTGATTTTTGGATGAAAGAAAAGTTTTTACATTTAATTTATGATAGTAAACTCCTAAAGGATAAAGGATAAATACATAAATAAATCAATAAATAAAGCTTAAAAGGCATTCTCAATATTTTTTATGCTCTCTTTTCATTTTTGAATGACCATTTCATATTACATTTTTATAACTAGACAAAATATTTCTCTAACCATCTCAAACTACCCACTTTTTATCTTTATATATTTATATTTGATCTCATTATTTATTTATCTCTTTTAACTTATCATTTTTTAAAATTTAATTTCAAAATTATTTTTTTATTATTAATAATCTTATGAGATAATTTATTTTTCTGTTATAAATCTAAATTAAAATTGATGTAATTAAAAATATTTATTATAAATTTTAATTATAATATAATTTATACATTCAAAAATATTTTTTTGTTATAAATTTTAGTTATATAAAATTAAATTCCCGTTATAAAATATTATTTATAATTAAAGTTTCATGACGCCAACTTTTTAATGAATTTAAATTTATAATTAGATTTATTCCTTGATTAGTCTGATTCTATTAATAAATAAAAATATTATTATGTATTTAATTTATGAAAGAGTTATACACTTATATAAAATAATTTTATATTGTTATTTAATCATAATTGAAAATCATTATATATAATAAATTTATTAATTTTTATAATAATTACAAGCCGTACTAACTATAATTATAATCAAATATGATAGTATAAAATTATAAGTGAATGATGATTGAACTCGTAGTTTATATTCAGAATTAATTTTCACACCATATATATTAATTTCCTTTTTTTCTTACAGCACACCATATATATTCATATAAAAGGAAAATATTGATCTAGATATGAAACTGGATACTCTGTCAAAGAGACCGAATTAAACTACTTTACAACATATTCATGCTATCTCAAGCAATGATTAAAAGTTAAGCCTACATCATTGATTGTCAACAAACAAAAGGACTAATGAGTAATGATTATACTTTTCTAAACAAAGTGAAAGGTCATTTCATGATGAAGCCACATGCAGAATTAAAAATTAGAGATACCTTTGAATTCAAAGATAAGTCCACCCAAAATTAAAGTCTCAAGAATTGTATTATAATGGAGATGAACCAGCTCTATCATGCATTTTTTATTTTCTATCATGCTAAATTTTCCTCTTAATAATAATTGAAATTTAGTGAAATTGACCAAAATATTAGCTACTTCTGAGAATTGAAGCAGGTCATGATGAGGAGCTTTCTAACCCTATCACAGCAGATTCATTCTAGAAGATTCCAACAGCTAGATAAATGATAATATACACCTCTGAAATGGTTAAAAGGGGTCATATGAATAACAATAGGCAACTGGCCCTTTCAAAGATTCTCTTTTGACAGGAAGGGGGGAGAGGAGATTTTTTAAGAATTTACCAGTATGTACAACCCTTGGATGAATAATTTCAATTTTGTTTTTAAATAACTACTAGATCCTACACATGACCAAGAAAAGGGAAGTTAATGAGATTAAAAAAACTTAAGCAAAAATGTAACTGGCAAAGAAACAAAATAATAAAATTTTCATAGACTGTGAACCTCTAAATATTGCTTAGCATATAATAGTTATCTCTATTATATTGTAGAATCTCCTATGAGATTAGAAAGGCCGCTGTTAAAGGAAATTAATTGATTTGTAGCTTGAAATTCTTTGATTTAAAAAATTAACATTAAAACCCGTGTACTACACGAATTTTGAAAGGAAAAAAATAAAAATAAAAATGAATAACAAATTAATTAATTTAATAAAATAAATGAAAAAATTCAAAAAAAAAAAAAACTGTCCAACCAACATGTGACAGTGATGGTTAGACAATTTTAATAATACTATTGATTAATGATTACTTAACTTACTTTTTATAAATAAGCATGGCATCATAACATGAGTGCACTATTAGAGTGATATGACATGGAGACCAAGTGTATTAGTGTAAGCAACGGTTACTTGTAAAAAATAAAGTGGGTAGGAACCATAATAATGCTCTTTGTTTTTGACATATCTCTTTCAAGAAGAAAGGAAAAAGAAAAGTAATTAAATTCGACTATCTTTCTTTTTCATATTTATATTTGTTGAATGTAGGTGCAAGATGAAAATGTATGAAATGAGACATAGCTATAGTCATATTGTTGTAAAATTTAACTTCTTAATATTTGTATCATAAGCATGAGGGAAAAACACAGTAACAGTTGTACGAAGTAATTAATACCATTGAATCAGGTAAAAACAGAAGCATCATCATTTCATAAGATGAAGAACTTGTTTAACAAATATTGAAAACATACATTATTTCTCCAAGTTAAAAAGAATACATAGTGTAAAACAAAATCCTCGCTCGTATATATACATAAACTCAATGAACAAATAAATAAAGAATAAAACATATATCCTTTCTCTAGTAATTAAAGTAAATGAATAATCTCCTTCCTTAGCACACACACACACTCTCAAAATCAATTCTCTTTACTCAGTTTCTTGGACCTTAGCTCCGTCATCATCCCCTGCAGCTAAGTCTGGTTTAATCTCCTCCAATTGCTGCAGAACTTGATGAACTTCAGGCCTAGCAGCAGGAGAAGGATCCACACAATGCAATGCTAACTTCAATGTGTTAAGCAATTCATCTCCTATGGCTGGTGCATCCCTCATGAGCTCCAAATCAAACACTTCATTAGTCCACTCTTCCTTCACTATGGATGCCACCCATTGTGGCAATTCCATGCCATTGGTTGGCTCCCCCGGCGGTTTCCCGGTCAGGAGCTCCAGCATAATGACACCAAGGCTGTACACATCAGTCTTTGTGGTAGGCTTCTTGGTCTTCGAAAGCTCTGGTGCGTTGTAGCCGAGACTTCCTGCGGTGGCGATGATGTTGGTGTTGGCAGAAGTTGTCATCAGCCTTGAGAGGCCAAAATCTGTTATGTGAGCTTCTGTTTGCTCATCCAATAGTATGTTGCTTGATGTGAGGTTCCCGTGTATGATGTTCTCTTGGCTGTGGAGGTAGCTCAAGCCGCGAGTGACTCCGATTGCTATCTTCATCCTTGTTGGCCATTCAATAACAATTTCAGGCCCGCGAGCTACATATGTTAGATAATATCACATTTTAGTATCAGAAGCAATGACACAACAAATTACGAGATACTCTAAATACAGTTTAGTAATTACCATGAAGGAATGGTGTTTTATAGTTTTAGATATATTACATATCAGTATCAGAAGCAATGAAACAACACCTTCTAATTATTGTTTAGTACTTATCGTCATGAGCATGTATTAGATGTATCAAGGCAGTATCACAACAAATTAAGAGATTATATCTTAACTCATAAGATGCTCCCATTACAGTTTAGTACTTACCATGAAGGAATGATGCTTTATATTGGATACAGAACGTATTAAATATATCACATCAGTATCAGAATTCAGAAGCAATGAAACAACACATTCTAATAATTGCTTAGTACTCATCATCATGAAGGAATGATGCATATATGCTAGATATATCGTATATCAGAAGCACTGGCCCAATGAATTAAAGATTGAATCTTAACCCATAAGATACTCTAATAAAAGTTTAATACCTATCATGAAAGAATGATGATATTGCTATATATTATATATAGCATCCAGTAGATATATCACATATATCGGTATCAAAAAAGCAATGAAATAACCCATTCTAATTACTATTTAGGACTTACCATGAAGGAATGATACATATAATTAGATATATCACATATCCGTATCAGAAGCAATGGCAGAATAAATTAAAAGATTAAATCTCAATAAACTCATAAGATACGCTAATTACCATTTAGTACTTACCATGAAGGAATGATGCTAGGCTTCCTTTGGTCATGTAATCAAACACAAGAAGCTTCTCTCCTTTTGGTCCTAAATAGTAGGCTCTAAGTGCCAAGAGATTTGGGTGTCTGATTTTTCCAAGTGCAGCAACCTCAGTTTCAAACTCCTTCTGCCCTTTAGTGGTCTTTTCCCTCAACCTCTTCACAGCAACTTGGTTACCATCTTCCAGTGTTGCTTTGTATGCTGTCCCAAATGCACTTTTTCCCATTATCTCCGCAGTTGCACACAAAAGATCATCAGCAGTAAACACAAAAGGGCCATCAAAGTGAACTAGTTTCCCACCAGCTTCACCTCCGGATTCAACTTCACCACCAGCTGAGGCACCTTTCTCAACACCCCTGGCAGATGCTGCAGCCTTAGCAGTCTTGCTACTCTTTCTGCTTGAAGAAGCTCTTCTTCTGATCAAACAACACAGCAAGAAGCAGCACAGTACTAACAGAATCAACAGGAGAATACCTGCAACTATGAGGATTATGTCTTTGGTGCTTAGTGTGTGGTGATGCGGCTTCGGAGGAGCATGTGGTGATTGAGCTGGAAGATTATGAGGAGGGGGTGAAGAGCATGGTTTTGAACTGATGAATCCACATAGCTCAAGATTCCCTTCAAAAGAGCTAGCATTGAATCTTTTGGAAAGTAGAGATGGGACATTACCAGATAGGTTGTTGTAAGAGACATTGAATGAAGTGAGTTTTGCAAGTTTGGTAAGGGAATCTGGGATTTCTCCAACTAATTTATTCTCAGAGAAATCAATTTGGATAATGCTTGAGATGTTCCCAAGTGTTGGTGGGATTTGGCCATCAAGCTTATTGTTCTTCAGGTTAAGCACAGAAAGGTTGTGCAACCTATCCAAAGATTCTGGAATATGGTTTGCAAGTTGATTGCTCTCTAGATTCAATGAAACAAGAGAAGAGAGGTTAGAGAAGCTAGCAGGAAGGCTTCCATTGATGGCATTGTTTGATAGATCAAGAATCTGAAGCCTGGAAAGTGCACCTAGCTCACTTGGAATAGCCCCTACAATCTGGTTATGACTCAAAGAAACATTTTCAAGCAAAGCAAGCTTCCCTAGAGAAACAGGAATGGTTCCATAAATAAGATTGTGATCAAGGGTCAAAACTTGAAGCTGGGAGGAAGCTTTCTTCTTTCCAGTTCCACCCCAAGAATCTGGGATAGAACCAGAGAGATTGTTGTGTTGAAGTGCAAGAATGGCTAGAGAAGGAGACATAGTGAGACTACTAGGAATGGATCCAGAAAGTGAGTTGAAGCTCAAATTGATCCTGAATATCCTAGAAGATCTTGCTAAACTAGGAGGGATTTTACCACTGAGGGAATTGTTGCTAATATCAAGAGACTGAAGCATTGGACAGTTTCCCAGGGAAGGAGGGATAGAACCTGAAAGCTTGTTGTTGAAGAGATAAACTCCTCTAAGGTTAGGAAGCAAACCAAGTGTGAAAGGAACTGAACCACCAAGAGCATTGTCATGGAGACTGAGCTTCCTAAGAGACTGAAGTTGGCCAATTTTCTCAGAGATTCTGCCACCTAACCCTCTCCAAGGAAGCTGAATTGCAATAACCTCACCATTCACGCACTTGATTCCAGCCCAGCCTCCTGAACAAGCACCTACACCACTGTCATTCCAGCTTTTCAACACCCCTTTGAAGTCAATGAGCTCATTCTTAATAGCCCTAAGGGCTTGAAAATCAGCCTGAGTGACAACCATCCCATCCCAGAAGTCGCCTGAAACATGCTGAATGGTGGAAGTGGAAATCAAAAGAAACAGAAAAAAGGGTAAGAAAATGAAACCACTACCACCACTTTTTTCATTGTTCCTACATTTTCTCCTCCTGTCACCACCATTTGAAGCGAAAGAGAGGCTATGGCTAAAAGGGTCTTTGACATGATGATGACAAGTGTTTTTGTGTCCCATGAAAGTGGTAAGTTAGTGGGAACTTGTAACAAACAATGGCTAAGCAAAAGAAGAAAAAAAATAGAAAGTAAGACACAAATTCCACTTGCACTCTCTCTTTTTTGGTTTCTCACTTCTTAACTCAGATAATAGTAGTAGTAGTAGTAAGAGTGAAGTACAATGAAGAACAAAGGGGCGGATCTAAATAACACAAGAAGGAAAGTGGAGAGTGAAAAGAGAGAAGGACATATGAGTGAATAAAAGTTGTTGTTGGTGGTGGGGTTTAAGGTTTGAGGTTTGAGGTAGAATGAGTCTAATGTTGCAAAATTTCCTAATGATCCTAACGGCTAGTTTTACTTGTTCATAGTCTAAAATTATTATCATAATATCATAGTCTAAAATTATTATCATAGTAACTGCTGCAGTATGACGTATTAACGTTGTTGTTGTTGTTTTTGGGTTGGGACATTAGAATAGAAGACCGAGCAGAGATGGGGGTTTCGTCCCTCCAACGGCTATATTGCATTGGATTTGGATTTTTTGGATACTTATGTATTCTTAAGGTGGGCCCACTCCTTGCCACGTTCTGGTTGCTCAATGTGACTGGTCATCATGAATATTATTATCGTATGGGAAAATTTGTCACGGTCAAGGAAGACAAAACTTGAATTACCCAAATTGCCCTTGAATAAGTGGATTGCAACTTTGTAAGATTGGTTTTGCAAAATTAATTTTTGATTGAAATTAAATTTAAAGTGATATGATTTATATTTTTTATTAAATTAATAATAATATTTGGTTAAATTATTCCTTTGTTCTCTAAATTATTTGAAAAAAATTTAAATAGATTCTTTAACTAAAAGTAAATAAATGGGTTATTAAACTAAAAAGTAGATCTTGGAATTAGTTTTTATCGTCTTGAAAATAAATTACATGATAGTTTTAAGAAACTTAAGGACTCAATTAAAAACATTTAGATGATCAAAGACAAATTAAAAAAATTAACTTAGGAGCTCAACTAAGAAAACCTAATTTCTTAAATATTAAAAAATTAATTCAAAATCAATTCTAAACACATAAGAGTATCTTTAATGCTAGATCTTGAGTTTAAGGTCTGATCTTTACTAGATCTTCCAATAAAGGAGAGGAGTTAAAGAGATCTCTAACATGAAAAATGAGCTCTTGTAGAAGATTCCTTAAGATATGGACATTGTTCAAAAAAAAAAAATTTCTTCATTTTTTTTTTTCTCTCTAAAATCTCATTTTGAGATCTACCATTAAAAAAAATGAAAGAAATCTTGAAAGATCTTTAATTCTATGTGGCACTATTAGATCTATCAAAAAGTAGTCTAAGATCGCAATTTGATATCTACCACTAAAGATACTAATAAATTTAAATAAATGAAAAACATTTATCTTAAATCATATAAATTGGCATTTTAATCCGACTCTAAATAATCTGTACATCCAAACATAATCAAATATCTAAACTTGGGATGCACTTCATTGGGGACAAAAGTGGAAATTCCTGATCCTTTATTTTTCTTGTTTTGCATTGTGTTTTGTGGTCATAAAGAAGAGGCTTTCGTAGGCATATTTCTGATGATGGGTTGAGGCATCATGTGTAATATTGTACTGCGCGTTAGGAACATGAATGCGACACGGATTGTCCACCTTATGCCTTCATAATTTCATGGTGATGTGGATTATTATTTATTATAATACATTATTAGCTTGAAAATATGGAGCACAAAACAAAAGAGGAGTTGTGAATTGTATTACGTTGGGGGAAAAATAATATTCGGGTGTCAGTGTCACATTTGTAACGACACTCTGCTGAATGACCTCCATTATGTTTCAACAAAAAAAAAAAAAATTGTTATGTTTTGGAAACAACATGAGAAGAAGTGAACTCGAAGAAGTTGAAAAATTAAAGGATTGATTGAGGATTAATTCCGGATTAAGGCATTGTGTTCAACTTTTTAAACAACTAACAAAAATTTGAAATGTCAAAAGCAAGATAATAATAATATGTATAGCTTCAACTTTACATTACATTTTTTAATTATATTCATTTTTTGAAAATTCTAAAATTTTATCTATATTACTGGCCTTGTTTTAAGAGAAAAAAATCTACAAGGAGAAATTGTCGTTCCATAAAAATAAATTATAAGCTTCACTTAATATATGCCTTTTAAAAAATATATATTTGCTCTTCCGAATTCTCCATGCAAGAGTAAGCTGATAGGAATATTAATTTTTCTCTAAATGATTGAAACTTGTATGTTCCAAGTCAAATAGTGATTACCCTTAGGCCATGCTTAATTATCTAACACTAGCTTAAATACCTTCTTCCTTCATATAAATATATCAGGTTTTACTTTTACTTTTACTTTTAATTCTTATAATATTTATTTCTATTATTTCCCCCTTTTTATTTATTAAATAAATACTTATATGGCTCCATCCGGCGTTATCAAGTAAATATTTTTGTTAGTGTTATCGCACAACAACGTCTATTTCATCAAAAAAAAAACATGTCAACGCTATAAAATTATGTAAATATTTTTGTATTGAAAAATTCAGACATCACAAAAATCATAAATAAACAAAATTATAGTTTAAAAGCAAGTAATATATTTATATGGATTTCAAAAAAAGTTTTAAAATTTATTCAATTTAGACTGAGATTTAATTTTTAAATTTCATATGAAATTATTTGGGGCTTTGGGAATACTCGTATCTAGTAAATATAGATAATAGCATCTAGATTTGTTATGGCGCAGAGATTCTATTGGTTTTTTTACTGGTCTAGGCGAAGGAAACTAATAAACTACACAAGCAACAAAAATGGGATGCAGATTCTGAAATTGGATTTCATACGTTGTTGGTGTTTGGAAAAGATTAAAAAAACGTGGGTACAAGCTTGTATCTACACATCCATAGTTTATAATGTATAGAAGCTATGCAAATTATCTTCTCATTCTCGTTAATCAATTTTGTAGAAATGGAAAAGCAAGCATACTAATAGTGAGTGACATAAGTTATATATACAAATTTAGGAGAAAAAATGTTGTTTCAGTTCAAGAAGCTGAAAAATCCTCGTTGGAGTTAGTGAGATAAGTTTTTAAATACAGTTAAAATATAATGTTGTATAATTTATAAAAAAATTTTTGTCAAAAGTGATAATTATTCTTATTAAAAGTATTTAAATCTTGCATCACTTAATTAAAAAAAATAGAAATTATTATCACTATGTCAACGGTTTGTTAATTTATAAATTTAATTAAAAAAGTAAAATATTTTTCTTCCTTTTTGGGAGAAAAGGTAAAATATTCTTAAAAAATATGAAATGAAAAGTGAATATCACCTTATAGATTCAGTCGGTCGCAAATTCAATTAAATATTAAATAAAATTTTCTATCGAGTATCCAAACTGTACCCCAGTAATTAACTGAGATAGGGCAATATGAGATTTTCTAATAATTTTATTATTTGCGGAGATATTTTGCCTGTGACAGGTAAAATAACAAAAAAAATAAAACAAAATCTACAGCTAAAAACACACGTGTCAGGAAGAAACGGAATCGGATCCGCTTTTCCATTATTTTTCTGATTCGATTTTCGCTAATGTATAATTATAAAATACGGTGGATATGTAAGTTTTTTATTTGGTTTTCTGATTGGGTTGTTGATTTATTATTGTACATGAATTTTTTTATTTTCATTTTATCAAATTTTCTGCATTATCTAGCAGATAAAAGTACTATACATTAAAAAAAATTAATGTGTTGGCAACACTTCATTGGCTGGATACAATTTTTTATTGACACCATTAGATATAACTAGATTGATATTGAGAGGGAACGCTGAAGACGATCCACTTCCCGCACTATTATCCATTTTATAAGTCAAAATGTTGTGACTTTTTATGTTTCACATATATAATTATCAAAGATAAAACACATTGTATTGTAGACTAAGGCTAATAGGTGTACGTGTAAGTCACGATAGGTCTTGCACAATGCAAAAATGTTTTTGAGCCATGCGATTTAAATGAACAATTAGATAGGGAAGAGTGCAAAGTAGCGTGTTGACTTTTCCTTCCCCTTCCAAATGGGCTTCTGACACTTTTTTTCCATTCTCTTGCAAGTCACCGACAACCAAGGCGTTAGCAACCCTTTCGAAGCAAAAATCCACCAAATCTATCATCAAAGCAAAAAACTTAAGAATGATTGAAAGGGAAAAACATGAGTTTTGTGGTTTGTTTCTTTCATCTTCCCAATATAATTGTGTTTCTCATGTGTTTCGCACACCTTACCGGAATCGGAGAAGCCCACCGCCTTTCCAGTGAGCGTGGTCCATGGATTCAAGGAAAGTACTCAATACGTAGGTGTGAGTGAGTGACGATGTCGAAAACTGAAACGACAAAGAGGAAGGACACGGAGGTGGAGTAATGAGAGAGAAGAAAAGGGCAAAAATGAAAAGAGGGAATCTGGAAAGATTGGTGGTCACGCACGGAGATGTTTTGGTCACACACGGTGGTGTTGTGGTCACGCGGTGGTTGTCGACGGCAAGGGAGGCAAAACGAGAACGAAGGAGGTCGACAAGGGGGAGAACTGAGAACAAGGAGTGACCACGACGGCAACAAAACTCCGACAAAGATGGTGGGTGGGTGTCGTTGTCGGAGAAGATGGTGGCTGAGGTCGAAAAGGTGGTGGTTGTCAGAGAAGACTGTATATTTATGTTTATAATGGGACGACTCTAAAATATTTTCCACCATGCAAGACCTATTCTCACTCATGCACACTAGAAGTCGTGGGACAATGTTGTTATCGTCGAACGACAATCGACTTCCTCCCTCACGAAAGCAAACAAGAGAAGCAATTTCCTCTCATTATGAAAATTTGTCTTATCAAGAAAAGTAACGCCCTTCTCCTCACATTGTCGAGGTCTCTACCTCAAGAGCGACAAAGTTGAAATCAAACAGTTTTGTTCACCCACACTTTCAAATCTCGATCAGTGCCAACACCGATTATAATAAGTATTTGGACGAAAAATAAGTGTTTACCATCCTTGTATTCTCTATCCTTTACTTGTATATGTGATTCTCTGTATATTGAAATTGACCTCATTTGGATTCTGCATCATCATTCCCACTTTTTCTTGTCTTTCAAAATGAACCAATCTGAGCAATTTGTGGAACATGGAATGCCTCTGGAGATACTATTTTTCTTAATTTTAATTCGTACAATCCAAAATCTAAACTAAAGGAGGAGGAATATTGCTTATATTTTTCATATCAATAGTATGATGCTGTATAATTGACACAATTTGGTTAGGCCACATCTTATTCTCTAACTCATGCTTATGTTTTAGTGAAATTCTTTTTGCTTCTAAAAAAATACAGAAGAATCTCTAACTCAATTTTGATATATACACAAAAGTGTTTCAGTTTCCTCATACCTAGTTCCAAATAAAAGGCAATGGAAGCTCAATTTTAATAACTAGCAAATAGTTGCTTCTGCTTCACCCTCCCGGTTTAATGAAAGAATTCAATTCCAGCAAGGGACAAAATTGGTGGTGGGGAAGGCAATGAAAGAAATGGGTCTTGTGGAGCAGTAGCTTGTAGTATAACCAAACACTGAAAGTTTTTGCATCTGTTTAAGATGTTTGCTTCTATATGTAAAGCCACCTATAGGCTAGTGTATATAATTTTATATTTTTTATTTGTAAAGCCGCTTAAAGGCTAATGAATACAATGTATGTTTCTAATTTATAAAGCTGTATATAGGCCTGCCAATGTAATGAAAACATTTGAATGAAGAGTATTAGTTCCCAATTCAATTCCAAGTGATTATTATTTAACAATTGCCTATTTTCATGCTTTCTCTTTCTTTTTTCCTTTGTATGGAAAACTGTGTGAACCTTGTTGTCCAACTTAGAGAGTTAAAGAGCTGTGAACACTATAGATATTGCTAGCGCTTTGTGAATATATATTTTAACCATAATTGAAGATTGATGTTGCATTTCTCATATTACAGATATTAAATTTTGACTTTTTGTAAAATAAAATAGTTGTGTCATAAATCAGACTTGTGTTATTGAGAATGACCAAATATATCATGACTCAAGACTGCAACATCAACTCTTTTTGTTCTATAAGATCTCTTTATTTTTATGTTCTATAATGTTTTTACAACAGACATAAAAAACAAGCAACAATATGAAAATACCCAAATGAACAAATCAACAGCCAAATCATCTACTCTATCAAAATCCAGCTCTAACATTTCTTGATAACCTGACATAAAAAGTTTTAAAAACAACTTTTTGAACAACAACTAGTCTTAGTTGACACACCAAATCCAACACATTTAGCATAACGATTGTAGAAAAATAAGCATCTTCCTACGATTCAAATTTCAGTTCCATCTAAGGTTCTTGACCACCATTAGCTTCAAAACCACCAATATCATTATTGTCAATCTTTTTGGTCAACATGCTCTCCATTTTCATTAGCAAATTCCACTGGTTCCTAACATTACAAATACATACACACTTATATATCAAGAATGAAATTGATTTAAACCAATAATCACATTATAAAAGAAAAGAAACTACATATCAGTTTTAGAAGATTAAACCATTAAGAAGGATTTTATTTTGTATTCATAGTGCTTTATTGAAACATAGTTATTTACATCTCTAGACACAATGAATTCACATCAAATAGTAACCTAAAATTATGAAGAACCATATTATTAATGAATAGTGATAATGAATGTGCATTTATAAATAAGAAGAAAATACTCCTAACCTGGTTCAACACCATACACAACTCATCCTTGATGGTTCCCTTGCAAGTGGTCTCTTCTCTTCCGTTCTCAAACCCGACACCTTCCTCTTCAACATCCTTGCCAAAGGCTTCTTCTTGGATGCTTATTCCAGTTTTTTCTAGACCTATTTTCATAAAGCATGAATCTCTACCCTAACTTCTTCTCATACATGACCGCCAATGCCACTGCCCTCCATATAACATCCTTGATATGTTGTTGCCCAATCATTTTGTTGTTGAAACTTCTAATTTCTGTGTTGCAGCATTACAATGGAGCTCACAATTGCTATTGTGTGATGCTTGTAGCGTGACAATTTGAGTGACAACAAAAGAAAAATAGGATATTTTGGCACCCTCGTGGAAACAATAATTTTCTCCTACTAATAATAATAATAATAATAATAATAAATTAAAATAAAACAAATTATAAAATAATTGAACCTAAAGAATCGGTAACCAAGTAATGAGTTAAAAAATTAAGTTGAAGTGGTGTTACCTCTATTATGTGAAATTGATTAATTTATGAAAATAAAATTTCAACATATTTGGTTTAAGAGGAGTAAGAGAATTTCTCCAAAAAGCGAGTGGAATATGGGAAAAAGTTTGAGAAATAGGAACATTTAATCAGGGGACTGATTTCGATTGAGATTGCTAATTTTGATAACTTCATTCATGCACATGTAATTGGAAAACATTGGAGAGCAAATATTTTCGACAAATAGAAGTACCACTTAATGTGATTGCGGAGGAGTTATGCGAAGACAATTACTAATATTAAACCAATGTATATAAGAATATCTATGTACACGTATCAAAATTATGTAATTCAATAGTTAGTATTGTAAATATATAAATAAAACTACTAACTGTCAATTTGGAGGGAATTGATACACAATCCCTCAAAACACTAACACGTTTACCTTTGAAATTGGCAAAGGTTCAATGGGTCATTGTATATGTATTCAATTTCCCACACTTTTATTAATTCATGTTTGTTTATTTTATTGCACATTTCTAAATCCTTTATTCTTTCCAATCTTTATTCCTTCTCAAAATTTGACTTTTTCGATTCCTATTTCTTATTATTATCGAAATTTATTAGAAACTACTCATATAAACGAAAACATTTTTATCAAAAATTATTCTATTATCTTATGAATTACAACCTTATTATATTTCAAATGGACCTATTTATTAAAATTATAATCGTGATTTGCATTAAATATTAAACAATTCTCTATTAAGTTGAAAACTAGAAACTTATTTGTTTGACTAAAAAAAACTCATAATAAAAAATGGATTATATGTCTCACTTTTAAACATTTATTTGTTAATAGAATCATTCAGTAAACATTCTCTTACTATCTTAAAAATATTTTTTTTTGAGGAATATATACAATTTTGAGGATTAACAGGTAGATCAATAGGAGGGAGTGTGTATAAGAGAGAGTGTTTGAGAGTGTGATGGTGGGACTTCTCACAAATTGATTAGTTTGCATTTCTTCTTATTTCCCGTGAAATTATATTTTCCGCATTATTATCCATCTTTGGCCATCTTGCATCAACTACCTAATACCCGGGAAAAAATTGTTTCTGATAAATTTAATAACTGTATGAAGTTTAGGAGAAAACTTCAAGCTATTACATATTTACATAATAGATACATCATCTCGAACTTAATTCTCTCCATTTATTTTTTTCAACTCAACAACAAACCCGTAAGAGAACAATATATATTTCCTCAATTTAATTTACTAATAAATGAAATTAGTACACTTTAATGGATATTACATGTTGGCTTGACACATGACAACAAATATCAAATCGGTTTTCCTTGTAAACGTTCGAATGACATGCATGCCAAAATTGAAGAGAATGATAAATATACCTTACTCCACAGTATTAAAAGGTAAGGGTAATGGAGAAAACTTGGATTCTTGACCCCTAACTGTGTGCCTTGAAGTACAACAGCAAAGTAAAACATGAAAACTTCATCTCTTCTTTGTTTTCACATCCACTAAACCACAAAAGAAAGACACCACGTTAATCTTTCAGATCCCAACAGAAGGTGCAAGGAAGTATGTCCATACTGAAAATACTGAGGTTTAGATACTTGAGTAGTTCAATGTCTTGCCCAGAAGATTCATTTGAACTAAAAGCAGAGGAAAATCCTTAGGCTTCCACCTTGGGGGAACTGAACCTCTTTAATTTTTTGAGCCTGAGTCTTTGTTGTAGAGTTTCACCCAAAGAATGTACTTGATGTCCATTAAGATTTGATAGAGCAAATCCATTCAATCATTGAAACCTCCCTGGCTCTTGACTTTATCCGAAGGTGATCAAGCTTCTCATGTGGAAGTTTGATCTTTGTTTCTCAGTGAACTTGAAACTCTGATAAAACCACCACCTCCACTCTGATCTTAAGCATCAAAAGCTTTGTGAATTGGTTATTCCCTTTCTTCCAGTTCCTTGTCATTTTGAATGCTAGTGTCAAGACTCAATCAAACAGGACAGTGTCGTGGAATTCATTCCCTATACACATTAGGCATGCCCACAGCAAAGAACGCTTATAGTTTCCTAAGCACAATATTCGGCAACAAAGAAATATTCAAATGTGTTGTCCTGAGTGAAAGCAAACATTTCATGCGTTGACATGAGCAACTTATGAAAATATGATAAAACACAAATCAGAAGGAAAAAAAAGAAACAAGGAGATCCAAATGATCCAATCCAGGAGAAAATGGCAAGAGAAGTTTTTGATAGAAATATTTGTGAGAAAGACAGAATATGCAGAGATGTCTTTTTTTATTGCAGAAGTCTGATTGTATTCAACTATGAAGAGAATGTGTTAAAGCACCAGTACATTAATGTATTTCTCAATTGAAGTAGGATGGACACATTCCATATATATGCGATTCAGTCCCCATCCTGCAAACACAAACAAAATATATAGTATTTTTTTTAACTGTTTTAAGAAATGTGGTAAATATGGATGTTTGCCAAATCATAAATCAGAACATTGCTTGATGCTTACTATTTTGCTACCATAAAATTGTACGATGTTGAAATGTTCAGCTGGTTAGAAGTTTTGAAACCTGAGAAGGAAAAAAAAAAGGAAATATAGGAAGGTTATGGCATTTGAATAGTGCAAAAAGAAAAAAAATCATGGTCATTATTAAACTGAACCCAGACTATTGTAGTTGAATTTCACTTCTGAAATTTATTTGACTTCCATAAATATATATATACTTTAGTATTTCCTTTAAAATGGTAAATTTCAATGTCCTTACCCATCAGACATGATTCTTCCTTCAAACTTCCCAAGTTGTTTTGATTTCAAAATCACTTGCGAGAACTCATTCCATACAATGAAGCCTGTACCGTTAAGGTGCTCAAACTTCTGTTATGCAAGTTGAATGTTTCATATCTGAGAACATTATGGAAACCATCCACACTGATGAAACCACCACCTCCACTCTTATGTTTTGCATCAAAAGCTTTGAATGTAAGATTTCCTTTCTTCCAGTTCTTTCCCATTCAGTACACTGGTGTAAGTGCAAAGCAGTAGTATGTAACAGAATTCACATCTAATAACATTTACAGGCTACTTTGAGCATTTTGATTACTGACCAAACTTGCAAAAATTCATAGATTCAAGCAGTATGGGAAATTCAACCTGTACATATTGGGATAAACCTTTCAGAAGTGTTCCATCTTTGCATCAAACACAAAAGTGATGACCTGCCTAGGGAGCAGTATATTACAATTTCCTACAACAGAATAATAATGGAAAAAGCAAAACCTCAGATATGTTCTAGCAGAGAATTTGAAATGGCTAGCAGTTAAAGAATATGCAACATTTTCAATAATCTGCCAGTATACCTAGGAAGACTGCATGCCTTATTGAAAGATCTGAGATTGTCCCGTGTAGTTGTCCTGATATAGCTTTTCATCCTCTCCATTGTATGCAATGAAAAGCTTTTCAGTTAATAATTCAGGTGTTTAGGAAGCATCAGTGTCACGTCAATTAAATCAGAAGTTCCATTTAGATCTTGTTCAAAGTTGAATTCATATCCATTGACAGGTGCAGTTTCTACGGGCCAATCTACCATCTCTGAAAAACAAAGTACACCCAATTACACTTTGAACACTGACGGAGAATGTAACAAGAAGAAACAACACCATGATTGCTGATATATTGAGGAAGTTCAAATACAATGGCATTTATTAAGGAGATATAAGGTTGGTTGGGTGGTAAAAGGAAAAGAAGGGAAGGAAGGGAAGGAGGGAGAGGTCGTGGGTTCGAATCCCTCCACTAACAAAAAACTAACATTTAACAACTAACATTGGCCGATCAAAAAAAAAAAACAATGGCATTTATTAATAACATTTCTTCAGTGACGAAGCAACAACACCATGATTGCTGATATATTGAGGAAGTTCAAATACAATGGCATTGATTAATAACATTTCTTCAGGGTAATCGTTATATTGAGGTAGTAACTGATGTTGCACACTTATTACCTGTATTGTTATTTTTTCTTTGAAGCTAGAGGATCATAAGAAACATTCTCATATATGTTGCCTTTAATAATGCTCTTATTCCCTGTAGATTCAGTAACATATATAGTACATCAATTTCCATTTCAGAATCAGTTCATACGCAAGAAATCTAGTCATTTCTGAAGTAAGTATGTTTCGATTAAAAAGGCATGAATGCTCACAGTAAATAAAATCTATACAAAAAAATTTTCTTTCGTTTACACCTGCAACTCCAACCAAGTATCAAACTGAACAACTATCCTAACACTTGTTGAATGCAATGAATAAATTAAATGTGAGAGTAAAACGACATGAAAAGAAAGATATACTTGACTGAAATAGTTTTGCTTGGTTAGACTTAGAAGACGATGAAGAAGGTCAAAGAAGGAGAATTACCTGGTTCTCATCCTTGGTCACTAAATCCATCTACCGTCAACCTTAATGCCACGGATATGAAAAATTTTAGGCCAAATTTGACGGTGCTTCATGCAGCATCGTTTTCCTAGCAAAGGACATCCCTGTATGGTTAATTTTATTAGAGAGTCAGGAAGACTTTCTCCTACCATATTCTCCAGCTTTCGACATGTATCAATTTCTAATTCTTCCAGGGATGTGAGATGGAGAAGCCCCGTGCAGTCCAACATCTCCAGATTAGAGAAGCCATATAGAGACAGAGACGTAAGGGACGAAGGCAAACCCTCCTTAGGGAAGGACTTGATGCCATCACATGGACCCCCAACATAGAGATGGGTAAGCATATCCATGGATGGCCATAATAGGTCGCTCAGTAATTTCTCACAATTCAAAATCAAAACTGTTCTCAGATTAGGTGGCATACCCCCTTCAGGAAACGACTCAATTTCTGGGCAGTGATCAACTCGGAGATGTTCTAACTTTGGGAGAAGAGTACTCATCTGATCAGGCAACGACTTCAACTTGTCGCAATGGGAAACTGCAAAACTAGTCAAATTGGGTGCAGGCAATCCTTCTCCCGAGAATGATACAAAATTGGGGCATTTGTAAATTTCAAAAGAATTCAGACTCTTAAATGACTCTGACCCTGAAACCAAAACAGATTCCGTATTCTCACAGATGTCGATTTCGAGCCATTTGAGATTTGGAAACGTAACCAATGGAAGAGATGTGGGAGAATCACAACTATTGTATATTGACAGTGATTCCAGATTTTTAAGATCCCTGATATGCAGAGCCTTCAGAGATGCAGGTAGACGACCACCCGGAAAAGATATGGCTGACGAACAATCCCTCAGTGTTAAATGTTGGAGGCAAGTTCGGTCGATGCTGGTGATGGCCTCGATCATGGACTCCACCATTGGGCTTCCATCTACTTCTATCGATTCCAACAAAAGAGGAAACACATGCAACGATACATTATTGCTTTTACATATCGCTAATCTCTTAAGGGTGGGAGCCCTTGGGAGAGAAGAGACAAGAAGCTCGCAATTTCTAATCTGAAGTGTTTCCAGAGCAGGAAGGTGATTTGGCAAATCTCCCCTTAGTTTGGGGCAACACTCTATTTCAAGAAGCTTGAGTAGAGGAAAGGCGTCTGACTCAGGGGTACTCCACAACTCCCAGCAACACATGTCATTAATGTGTAGAGTTTCAAGGGAAGAAAAGGGCGTCACAGAAGGACAATCTTCATTTTTGTAAAACCCTGCATCAACCGTCTTCACTGAATTCAATTTTGATATATAGAGGAGCTTAAGAGACGGTAGTTGCCCAAGTGAAGGAAGCACACAACAGTTTTTACAATCATATAAACTTAGAAATGTCATGTTGTGGTAGGAAAAATTTCCCACCCAATCTGGAAATATGGTTCCATTATAACCCCCTATTGATAGAGATTCTAGGCCTTGGTGGGGTTTTAATTTGCACAGTACATCTAATTCAATTTGGAAGTCGGTGCCATTAGACCATTGCAACGATAAATTATCAATGTTCTTCTTATCCATCATTCTAGCCTCCAATGCTTCATTGCTTCTGGTTACATTCTCCAAATTCCCAATATAAAGCAAACCATGAAGATTTGAAAGTGTCCCCAGTTCTTTAATTCCGTTCTCTTTATGCTTGCCCACAATAAAGCAATTCAAATGCTGCAAATGACTTAACATTCCCATTCCTCTAGGCATTTCTTCTATATGACTACGATCAATATGAAGATGACACAAGTTTACAAGATTTTGCATGTCAGTAGGCAACCTGGTCAACCTGTGGCAACCATACAACACCAGAGTTTGTAGATTGTACAAATTACACAATGACTCCGGCAGTGTTTTTATACTTGTACCAGAGAGATTTAAATAACGCAAATGGATCAATTTACCTATTGAATCAGGCAAAACATCCACACTTGCAAAGCCACGAAATGATAAAACTCTCAAGCACTTAAGCTTCGACACTACAATACCTGGCGCATTTTCCTTGTTGAACGGAGAATCTTTAAAATTAATTGCCAAGAAAGTTCTCAAAAATTGTAGTTTGTCAAAAGCTTCAATGTCTGAGATTGGATCACTGAACTTTGTAACCGACAAATGACGAGTCTTTATACCCATCTTGGATTCTTTTCCAAGTTCTTCTGATCTGAAATAGAATTCTCCACCAAGAGATAATGCTAGATCATGCACGAGGTCATGCATTACAAAATAAATGCCCCAAGTTCGTTGAAAAAATGATCTCGAAACTAAATCATCAAAATACTGGTAACCAACTTCTAACGCCTTTCCTTTGTTTGGAAGCTTCAAAAGATCTTCAGCCATCCACAACATGATCAAATCATTTTTTTGAAATTCATAATCTTTGGGGTATAATGAACAATAAACAAAGCACCGTTTTAGATGTGGAGGGAGATAATGATAACTAATTCTCAAGGCTGGAATAATTTTACACTGACTTTCAGGAAGTTCCCAAATATCACTTTCAAGTATATTATTCCAATCCCTAACAGCATGCTTTCTTCTCAACATACCTCCGAGTGACCGTGCTGCTAAAGGCAATCGAGTACACTTTTTAACAATCTCCCTTCCAATTTTTTCAAAAGCTCTTCTGTCCTCCCCACTTGATTCTAAGGGAGGAAATGCATGGTTTGCAAACACTAACCAACAATCTTCGTTTGACAATTTACTTGGAGGATAAACTTGAACAATATGGTAAGGGACTACATTCGCGACATTTTCATTGCGGGTTGTCAAGAGAATTTTACTTCCCCTTATCCCATGTAGAAATGGTTTTGTAAGATTACACCAATTATCATAATCTTCGATCCAAACATCATCCAAGATAATTAAGAATTTTTTATTTTTCAGCTTGTCCATCAATTCAAGTTGAAGTAAATTTAAATCATTCAATTTACAAGTTTCATGCGTAACTTGCTCTATCATAATTTGCGTGACCTTCACAATATCAAATTGATCGGAAACACAAACCCATGCATTTAAATCAAACATCTGTTTCAAATTGCCGTCGTTGAACACAGATCGGGCTAAAGTGGTTTTTCCAACCCCACCCATGCCTACAATAGCGACCACAGACACCTGTACACCATCACTGCTATCCTCTAACAACAACTTCATTATGGCCTCCTTGTCTGTATCCCTACCATACATACCATATCCATCTTCCAGAGATGTTGTTGGCTGAGCGTTCCATGTCTCGTTGCTCTCCCCAGCCATCACTTGCAAAGGAAGACCCTTCATGTCTCCTAAAACTTTATCTAATTTGCCAACTACTTTTTCCAACTTACTGGCCATTTTCCTATCGGTAAAGCGAGAAAAGACTTTACTTACCTTCTTTTGAGTTGCAGCTTTGGTAGAAATTTCATCCAGCAAGTCATCGGCCTCATAGAGAGCATCTTTGAGCTCAATGAGCCACTGGTTGACACTGGAGAGTTTGATTTGTTTCTTCTCAGCATCATCAAGCACAGCTCCAACAACTCTCAGAGTGCTCTTCAAGTTCTCAAGCAAATTGAGGTCAAGCTTCTTTCCACGGATGAAGTCAACAACCTCATCGGTAGCCAGCTTGTCGAACACAACATGAAGGAAAGCAGAGAGAAACGCACCACCAATTGCCTCAGCCATGATTTGAAGAAGAAAGACAAAAGGATAGGAATTGGTTATAATAAACTGGGTTGGTTCTTGACAAGGTTAACTGATATGATGAGATCTTATTTAACTAGCTCTGCTAAATATGACAGTAACACAGTGTAGGGGTAGCCTTGGTTGGATGGTTCTTTAATGCGGAATCTAAGTGGAAGACCAGTTGCTTGAAAAGTCTAGGGCTGGTTGGTGTCATGTTTTCTGGGACCACTTTTCAGTGTTAACTTTATATATTTGATTTGATGTATTGTTTTTCATTTCTAGTCATTAATTTCATGCACCGAATCTAGCTGTAAAAATAAAAATAATAATAATAAAAGTTGTTAAATAAATTAACGTCTTTTGTGAAGCCACGTGTGGGCTTTGGGTCTTGGGCACACCAAATAGATAAAATTGTGAAACTTTTTAAAAGAATGCTAAAGATTAGAGTATGAGAGTCATTTAAGCAAATGAGCCTTAAGGCAATGCTACTATTGATTTGTAATAGAAGTAGAAAAATATAAAGGGCGAAAAGTAGTAAGTTATTCACTAAATATGATATAAGCCTTAAAAATATAATTAGTAATAATTAATTAAATAAATAAAATACTAAAATAAGTAATAACATTAATCTATCTATATTTATATATTATATGTAAAACGGTCTTACTCATCAGAATTTTGCCCATTATATGTAGCACCATTACAATTTATTTTATGGAACAAGTGAATTCAAACTTGGCCCAGGTTAGCCTCTTTCACAGATTATATGTAGCACCATTATATGTACTTTGTGGTCTATAATCACCTCCTTATTGTTATTATCATTTTATCTTTCAGATGAGCTCCATTGATGCGGCGGCTATAGATAAGAGGATTCTTGTCAAATATCTTCAGTGATATGGCTCAAAACTCTTACCTTTTTATTTTCTTTTTTTCTGACATTTAGTGTACGTATCTGCGTATATATGTGTCAAAGTAAATTATTTGAAAGAAAAATGGCTTGAGGCAGAAGCTCTCTTTGTACGTTCAGATTCCTTCTTTTATGTTTAGAAAAATATTAGTACAGTACTCGTATGAATACATAGGTAAATTATAAAATTAAATATATAATATAATTGTATATATTTAGTTATAATTATATAGAAAATGTGAATCAAAATTAATAAGATTGGAATATATAATATATTTTATAAAATAACTATGTCTAATTAGATTATAAGTTCACAAAATCAAAGCGCCATATTTTATATTTACAAGAAAAAGTTTTAAACAAATTTTAGAAAGATTGATAGAGTACGATGCACTTAAATTATAATTAATCAATCTATAATATAACAAAGATAGATTTTGGATACTTAAATATAATTTCATTGTCAGCTTCCAAAATTATGATAATTTGCAAAAGATTTCAATCCAAAATCAATCTTTGCACTCTTTCATTTAGGGATTGTAAATAATCTTACATTATGTAGTCCCTTGAAAATTAATATGAGTGAATTTTGCATCTTTCATAAAGTAATATATCCCTTCAAAGTTAATAAAATAACTTGAGATAAAAATACCTTAATCTTGTATCAAAACAAAGGAATAGCTTAATCACATACCAGTAACATGTTTTAATAAAAAAAAAAACTAACTAGATTGAAAAAAAAAAGGCTCAAATGGCTTAAGATATTTATTAAAAAAAGTTTAATAATTAAATTAAGAAGCATATAACCATAAATTCAAGTAACATGGGCAAATGTTTGATCTCTTATATCAGAATATATATATATATATATATATATATATATGTCACGATGAGAAAAAGATTACATATAAATAGAAAAGACCAAAAATTATGATAAATAAATACATCTAAATTTGAGCTTTAAGGCCAAAAAAATTCCAATAGAAATTCATACATCAATCATTGACAACCACACTTTGAGATTTGTCAAAAGTGTAACTACAACCACAATGAAATTTCTTTCATGATCTCCTTAATTTCAACGGCCACACAACCATCAAAGAAGACAAACAAAAATGAGAGAAGTTGAAACTTTATATTAATAAAACTCAAATAGTGTATTGTACAAATTGGTAAAATTACACCTGACCATTATTGTGGGATCATTACACACGTGTACACCCTCCGTGTCAACCTTGCTACATCTTGGTTCTTCGCGTCCCCTTACTACAATGATGTACATGTATGCCCTCCTGTCAGCCCTGCTAGAGGAGCACAAATATCGACACTCAGCAGTTAGGAATCACTGGCCAACAACTTATCTGTTACACTATTTATTCAAAATAAGTGTAACCACTTTATCTCCTAGAATATCTCTCCAATTATCTTCAAGGGATTATCTACAAGCTGTTACTTATCTACAAGTAACAGTATATCTCCAATGTACACATTATCTATTTACATTATCAACAGATTAATTAACAAACAAATGCTCAATGCTCATACTCTACGCTATAAATACATGTCATCTCTAAACATTTACTCATCGCTCATACTTAATACTTATCCTCTGAGACACTAACTCGGAAGCTCTCAACTCTCTTACTCAGTTATACATCCATAATTGATGTACTTACTTTAGCGTCGCAGTCATTTTCTTTGTTTTGCATGTCCCCCTCCCTAAACAAGGATGACACGTCATCCGACATTCAGGATCTGGAACCCGCTTGGACCCGTCCAACTCATTACGTGGCATTTCCAAATTTCGGTAAGAACAAATATTATATCAAAGATTCACCCAAAAGAAACAGAAAAAAGGGTAAGAAAATGAAACCACTACCACCACTTTTTTCATTGTTCCCACATTTTCTCCTCCTATCACCACCATTTGAAGCAAAAGAGAGGCTATGCCTAAAAGGGTCTGTGTGGAAACCTTTGACATGACGATGACAAGAGTTGTTGTGTCCCATGAAAGTGGTAAGTTAGTGGGAACTTGTAACAAACAATGGCTAAGCAAAAGAAAAAAAATAGAGTATGACACAAACAGGTTCCACTTGCACTCTCTTTTTTGGTTTCTCACTTCTTAACTCAGATAATATTAGTAGTAGTAGTAGTGGTAGTAATAGTGTAGTACAATGAAGAACAAAGGGGCGAATCTAAATAACACAAGAAGGGATCTGGAGAGTGAAAAGAGAGAAGAACATGTGAGTGAAGAAAAGTTGTACTTGGTGGTGGGGTTTAAGGTTTGAGGTTTGAGGTAGAATGAGTCAAATGTTGCAAAATTTCTTAATGATCATAACGGCTAGTTTTACTTCTAGAATTATTATCATAATATCATAGTCTAAAATTATTAGACTTTTTTTTACCGTTAGGGTGTTTTTTAAAAATTAATTACTGTTTGGGGATAATTTTTAAATAAATTATCAAATGGGGATAAGTCGTAACTGGGGTACGACTTCTAATTCAGAAGCCGTAAATACATGTTATGACTTTTTTTTAACTGAAGTCATAAATTTCTTTACGACTTGAGTGTATTTTTTTTTTCAATTTACGACTTCAATATCGTAACAGATTTCAAATTTTTTTACAGATTATATTGAAGTCGTAAATATATTTACGACTTCTAACTTTTTTTTTATTACGACCTTTGTTACTTGGTTAGCATCGAGCGATGGAGAAAGCGAAGGTGAGTGGTGATTTACGACTTCTTAGTTGGAAATATATTTACGACGTAGAAGTAATAAATATATTTACGACTTCAATATATTCCGTAAAAAAATTTGAAATATGTTACGACATTGAAGTCGTAAATTGAAAAAAAATACACTAAAGTCGTAAAGAAATTTACAACTTTAGTTAAAAAAATAAAAAAAAAATGAAAGTTGTAACACGTGTTATCCCATTTGATAGTTTATTTAAAAATTACCCTAAATCGTAATTAAAATTTAGAAAAATACCCTTTCGATAAGAAAGCCAAAATTATTATCATAATAACTAGTGCAGCATGACGTGTTAATGTTGTTGCCGTTGTTGTTTTCGGGTTGAGACATTAGAATAGAAGACGGAGCAGATATGGGGGCTTCATCCCTCTAACGAGTACATTGCATTGGATTTGGTTTTTTGATACTTATCTTAAAATATCTTTAGTGTAAGATCTTGAATAAGGATTTTAAGTTTAAGATAGTTTTCACTAGATCTCTAAATAAAGGAGATAAACAGATTTCCAGCATGGAAAATAAGTTATTGTAGAAGAACCTTTAAGATATGCATAATATTCAAAAAAGATTAATTTTTTATCCTCTCTCTCCCTAAGATCTCAAAATGAGATATACAAAAATATGAAAGAGATCTTGAGAGATCTTCAATTTTATGTATTACTATGGATCCATCAACAAATGATATAAGATCTTAATTTAAGATCTATCACTAAAAATGTATATTCTTAAGGTGGGATCCCCTCATTGCCACGTTATGCTTGCTCAATGTGACTGGTTATCATAGATATTATTTTAGTATGAGAAAATTTGCCACGGTCATGGAAGACAAAACTTGAATTATCCAAATTTCCCTTGAATAAGTGTGTAGCAACTTTTACAAGATTGGTTTTGCAAAATTAATTTTTGATTGAAATTGAATTTAAAACTATATGATTTATGTTTAGAAGTTTTTATGAAATTAATAACAAAATTTGGTATATGTTTTTTTGTTAATTTATTCCGTTGTTCTCTAAATTATTTCAAAAAATTTCAAATAAATTCTTTAACTAAAAGTAAATAAATGGGTTCCTAAACTAAAAAAAATTGTTATGTTTTGGAAACAACATGGGAAGAAGTGAACTCGAAGAAGTTGAAAAATTAGAGGCATTGTGTTCAACTTTTTGAACAACAACTAACAAAAATTTGAAATATCAAAAGCAAGATAATAATAATATGTATAGCTTCAACGTTACATTACATTTTTTAATTATATTCATTTTTTTAAAATTCTAATAATTTTATCTATATTACTGGCCTTGTTTTAAGAGAAAAACTCTACAAGGAGAACTTGTCTAATTTCAGTATTCTTTCTAAGTTCCATAAAAATAAATTATAGTGATATTTAAGTTAACTTATTAATGAAAAATTTAAGAGGGGGAGATTGTCAATTTTAACCATTTAGATTTAATTAATGATTATTTTCTTTATAACAAATGAAAATAAGCTTCACTTAATATATGCCTTTTAAAAAATATATATTTGTTCTTCCGAATTCTCTATGCAAGAGTAAGCTGATAGGAACATTAATTTTTCTCTAAATGATTGAAACTTGTATGTTCCAAGTCAAATAGTGATTACCCTTAGGCCATGCTTAATTATCTAACACTAGCTTAAATACCTTCTTCCTTCATATAAATATATCAGGTTTTACTTTTACTTTTACTTTTACTTTTAATTCTTATAATATTTATTTCTACTGTTTCCCCCTTTTTATTTATTAAATAAATACTTATATGGCTCCATCCGGCGCTGTCAAGTAAATATTTTTGTTAGTGTTATCACACAACAACGTCTATTTCACCAAAAAAAAAAAACATGGCAACGTCTATAAAATTATGTAAATGTTTTTGTACTGAAAAATTTAGACATCACAAAAATCATAAATAAACAAAATTATAGTTTAAAAGCAAGTAATATATTTATATGAATAAAAAAGTTTTAAAATTTATTCAATTTAGACTGAGATTTAATTTTTAAATTTCATATGAAATTATTTGGGACTTTGGGAATACTCGTATCTAGTAAATATAGATAATAGCATCTAGATTTGTTATGGCGCAGAGATTCTATTGGTTTTCTTACTGGTCCAGGCGAAGGAAACTAATAAACTACACAAGCAACAAAAATGGGATGCAGATTCTGAAATTGGATTTCATACGTATTGGGTGTTTGGAAAAGATTAAAAAACGTGGGCACAAGCTTGTGTCTACAAATCCATAGTTTAAAATGTATAGAAGTTGCAAATTATCTTCTCATTCTCGTTAATCAATTTTGTAGAAATGGAAAAGCAAACATACTAATAGCGAGTGATATAAGTTATATATATAAATTTAGGAGAAAAATGTTGTTTCAGTTCAAGAAGCTGAAAAAGCCTCTTTGGAGTTTGGAGTTAATGAGATAACTTTTTAAACACAGTTAAAATATAATGTTGTATAATTTATTAAAAAAAATTGTCAAAAGTGATAAATTGTTCTTATTAGAAGTATTTAAATCTTGCATCACTTAATTAAAAAATATAAATTATTATCACTATGTCAACGGTTTGTTAATTTATAAATTTAATTAAAAAGTAAAATATTCTTCTTTCTTTTTGGGAGAAAAGGTAAAATATTCTTAGAAAATATGAAATGAAAAGTGAATATCACCCTTATAGATTCAGTCGAAAATTCAATTAAACATTAAATAAAATTTTCTATCGAGTATCTAAACTGTACCCCAGTAATTAACTGAGATAGGGCAATATGGGCAAAAATTGAAAAATAATATAATTTAATTAAATAATTAGCAAAAAGGGGCAAATGGGCCAAAAATTGGAAATTTGGGGCAATGGAACACGCCCAGCTGGGGCGTGTTTAAGCCCATGGCGCCACGTGGCAGGCAAAAAAGGGGACTTAAGGTTTTCGCGGTTTTTTTCGTAAATTACGGAAGGCGATAACTTTTGATCGGGACGTCCGATTGAGACGAAACCGGTGGCCACGCGCTCGAAATCGAGAGGAGAAGCCGCTGGCAAGTCCCCTTTGGGAATTTGACCAAAATTTTTTCCCAAACGAGGCCTCTAAGTGCCTCAAAATTGCGATTTAAGTTTCGAAGAGCCAAAAATTTTTTTGTTTTCTGATATTTTATGTACTCAATCAGTGAATTGCAAGCTATTCTTTGTTTATCTAATTACTCTTCTCAATTTCGAGCGCTCTGACATAGAATACGTCTTCATCGGACATTGCTACCAGAAATTACGATTTAGGGTATCAAATTTAGGGTTTCAGATTTAGGGCTTAGTGTTGACGATTTAGGGTGTAGGGCTTATTCTTTAGGGTTTAGGGTGTAGGGTGTAGGGTTTAGGGCTTAGGGTTTAGGGTTTTGGGTTTTGGGGTTTTGGGGTTTAGGGATTTGGGGTTTAGGGTTTTGGGGTTTGGGGTTTTTGGGGTTAGGGAGTAATCCTTTAATCCCCGCAAACTGCTCTCTAGATTTTAGGGTTTCAGATTTTAGGATTTTGGAGTTAGGGTTTAGGGTTTTGGGTTTTGGGGTTTCGGGGTTTGGAGTTTTGGGGTTTGCGGCTTAGGGTTTGGGGTTTGGGTTTTGGGGTTTAGGGTTTAAGGGTTAGGGTTTAGGGTTTAGGGTTTTGGGGTTTGGGGTTTAGGGTTTTGGGATTTTGGGGTTTGGGGTTTGGGGTTTAGGGTTTTGGGGTTTGGGGTTTGGGG
>PYAF01003251.1:265901-277039 GCA_007407185.1 Glycine tomentella | reverse complement strand
CCCCAAAACCCTAAACCCCAAAACCCAAAACCCTAAACCCTAACTCCAAAATCCTAAAATCTAGAGAGCAGTTTGCGGGGATTAAAGGATTACTCCCTAACCCCAAAAACCCCAAACCCCAAACCCCGAAACCCCAAAACCCTAAACCCTAAACCCTAACTCCAAAATCCTAAAATCTGAAACCCTAAAATCTAGAGAGCAGTTTGCGGGGATTAAAGGATTACTCCCTAACCCCAAAAACCCCAAACCCCAAAACCCTAAACCCCAAAACCCTAAACCCTAAGCCCTAAACCCTACACCCTACACCCTAAACCCTAAAGAATAAGCCCTACACCCTAAATCGTCAACACTAAGCCCTAAATCTGAAACCCTAAATTTGATACCCTAAATCGTAATTTCTGGTAGCAATGTCCGATGAAGACGTATTCTATGTCAGAGCGCTCAAAATTGAGAGGAGTAATTAGATAAACAAAGAATAGCTTGCAATTCACTGATTGAGTACATAAAATATCAGAAAACAAAAAATTTTTTGGCTCTTCGAAACTTAAATCGCAATTTTGAGGCACTTAGAGGCCTCGTTTGGGAAAAAATTTTGGGCAAGTTCCCAAAGGGGACTTGCTAGCGGCTTCTTCTCTCGATTTCGAGCGCGTGGCCACCGGTTTCGTCTCAATCGGACGTCCCGATCAAAAGTTATCGCCTTCCGTAATTTATGAAAAAATCGCGAAAACCCTAAGTCCCCTTTTTTACCTGCCACGTGGCGCCATGGGCTTAAACACGCCCCAGCTGGGCGTGTTTAAACACGCCCCAGCTGGACGTGTTCCATTGCCCCAGTTTGCTAAATATTTTCCATTTTGCACCCTTTTGCTAAATATTTATTTAATTTGTATTTTTTTTAAATTTTTGCCAGGCAATATGAGATTTTCTAATAATTTTATTATTTGCGGAGATATTTTGCCTGTGACAGGTAAAACAACAAAAAAATAAAACAAAATCTACAGCTAAAAACGCACGTGTCAGGAAGAAACGGAATCGGATCCGCTTCAGCCAGCCACCCACCTCTCCAGCCATCTCCAGCAGCAATCACAGCCCTTGAATTTAGTTCAATCTAATGGTCTAAAATTTGTTATAGGCAACCAATAAAAAATTGCCAGCACAATAAAAAAATAACACTTTTTAAAATAAAAATAACTTAATTATTAATTTGGTTCCTAAATTATTTAAAATGATTAATTTGATCATCAAAAGATTAAATTAAATTTTTAATTTTTTAAAACGTTCAATTTAATTCTCAATTTTTTAAAAATAAATCAATTTGATCTCAAATTATTTTAAATACCAAATTAAATAATTTAAGAATCAAATGAATTTATTTTAAAAAATATGATTATTAAATTCAAGTTTTGGAAAATTTGGAGACCCCCAAATTTCAAAACAAATGACCACAGCTAAATTGAGTGCAACTGAATACAAAATTATCGGTGACGCAAGGCACTTTTGTGACTCCAAGACCACCGCAAAACTATCGGTAATGGCTTACCACCTCTAATGATGGCAAGACATTGCCGTTGAAAATTGGGATTCCCTTTTGTATTCCAATGCTTACGGTGAGTTATTGGAATCCATTATTTTTCTGATTCGAATTTCACTAATGTATAATTATAGAATACGGTGGATATGTAAGTTTTTTACTTGGTTTTCTGATTGGGTTGTTGATTTATTATTGTACATGAATTTTTTTATTTAAATTTTATCAAATTTTCTGCATTATCTAGCAGATAAAAGTACTATACATTAAAAAAAATTAATGTGTTGGCAACACTTCATTGGCTGGATACAATTTTTATTGACACCATTAGTTATAACTAGATCCAATGATTGATATTGAGAGGGAACGAAAAGCAGTGTTATTAAAATCGGTTTGGAGGTTGAATCGGTTGGACCGGCAACCGTAGGTCACTCCGGACCGAGTTAGGTGTGGAACCGGTCATGCAATTGACCCGGTTAGGGCCGACAAAAACCGGCCGATTTTTGAAGAACCCGGCAACCGGACGGATTTAGGAACCCGGTGCTTCCTCTTTCACAGCCGTTGTTCTGGCCTTACAGTTAGACCGCGGTGTTGTCGTCGCCGTTGCCGCCGCAGCCACAGGTGTTCCCATCATCAAAGCGGAAGAGAAGAAGAGGAAGAGAAAGAGAAACCATTGAAGCGGAAGAGGAAGCACTGAAGGCTTGAAGCAGAAGAGCACACGAAAGATGTTGAATAAGGCGCAGCAGCAACACATAAACGGAAATCATCGTTTGGCTGTTCTATATTTGGTGCTAGGCAGGTAGCGGTTCAGAAAATGACTCACAGAGGCGCAGCAGCAACACAACGGGAAGAGAAGATAAGAGAAGTTTATATATAAATGGTTTTAGGGTTTTTCTTTTGGGCCAGGTCCATTAACATCCATAAACAATTTGCTTTCTGCACATCCTTTATTACTTTATGTACTCCTTTTGGCTATTTTTTAATTAAAAATTAGACTTATATTTTAATTTAAATAGTTATTATTTACACTCTCTTTTTATTAATACACTTTATTTTTATTATCAAGTTTTATACTTCAATTGTCATTTTAAATTTTTTATTATACTTTTCTTAATTAAATAATATTAGTTATATATTTATATATATAATATAATTTTAAATTTTTAATATATACCGGTTCAAATCGATTTAATTATTGATCCACTACCTCAACCAGTTCAATGACCGAACCGGTTTTCACAACACTGTTGAGGATCCCACACTATTATCCATTTTATAAGTCAAAATGTTGTGATTTTTATGTTTCACATATATTATTATCAGAGATAAAACACATTGTATTGTAGACTAAGGCTAATTAGGTGTACCTGTAAGTCACGATAGGTCTTGCACAATGGAAAAATGTTTTTGAGCCATGCGATTTATATGAACAATTAGATAGGGGATAGTGCAAAGTAGCGTGCTGAGTTCTCCTTCCCCTTCCAAATGGGCTTCTGCCACTTTGTTTTCCCTTCTCTTGCAAGTCACCGACAACCAAGGCGTTAGCAACCCTTTCGAAGCAAAAATCCACCAAATCGATCATCAAAGCAAAAAACTTAAGAATGATTGAAAGAGAAAAACATATAATGAGTTTTGTGGTTTGTTTCTTTCATGATCCCAATATAATTGTGTTTCTCATGTGTTTCGCACACCTTATCGGAATCGGAGAAGCCCACCGCCTTTCCAGTGAGCGAGGTCCATGGATTCAAGGAAAGTACTCCATACGTAGGTGTGAGTGAGTGACGATGTCGAAAACTGAAACGACAAAGAGGAAGGACACGGAGGTGGAGTAATGAGAGAGAAGAAAAGGGCAAAAATGAAAAGAGGGAATCTGGAAAGATTGGTGGTCACGCACGGAGATGTTTTGGTCACACACGGTGGTGTTGTGGTCACGCGGTGGTTGTCGACGGCAAGGGAGGCAAAACGAGAACGAAGGAGGTCGACAAGGGGGAGAACTGAGAACAAGGAGTAACCACGACGGCAACAAAACTCCGACAAAGATGGTGGGTGGGTGTCGTTGTCGGAGAAGATGGTGGCTGAGGTCGAAAAGGTGGTGGTTGTCAGAGAAGACTGTATATTTATGTTTATAATGGGACGACTCTAAAATATTTTCCACCATGCAAGACCTATTCTCACTCATGCACACTAGAAGTCGTGGGACAATGTTGTTATCGTCGAACGACAATCGACTACCTCCCTCACGAAAGCAAACAAGAGAAGCAATTTCCTCTCATTATGAAAATTTGTCTTATCAAGAAAAGTAACGCCCTTCTCCTCACATTGTCGAGGTCTCTACCTCAAGAGCGACAAAGTTGAAATCAAACAGTTTTGTTCACCCACACTCTCAAATCTCGATCAGAGCCAACACCGATTATAATAAGTATTTGGACGGAAAATAAGTGTTTACCATCCTTGTATTCTCTATCCTTTACTTGTATATGTGATTCTCTGTATATTGAAATTGACCTCATTTGGATTCTGCATCATCATTCCCACTTTTTCTTGTCTTTCAAGAATTAACCAATCTGAGCAATTTGTGGAACATGGAATGCCACTGTAGATATTATTTTTCTTAATTTTAATTCTTACAGTCCAAAGTCTAAACTAAAGGGGGAGGAATATTGCTTATATTTTTCATGTCATTAGCATGATGCTATGTAATTGACACAATTTGGTTAGGCCACATCTTATTCTCTAACTCAAGCTTATCTTTTAGTGAAATTCTTTTTGCTTCTAAAAAAATACAGAAAAATCTCTAACTCAATTTTGATATATACACAAAAGTGTTTCAGTTTCCTCATACCTAGTTCCAAATAAAAGGCAATGGAAGCTCAATTTTAATAACTAGCAAATAGTTGATTCTACTTCACCCTCCCGGTTTAATGAAAGAATTCAATTCCAGCAAGGGACAAAATTGGTGCTCGGGAAGGCAATGAAAGAAATGGGTCTTGTGGAGCAGTAGCTTGTAGTATAACCAAACAGTGAAAGTTTTTGCATATGTTTAAGATGTTTGCTTCTATATGTAAAGCCACCTATAGGCTAGTGAATATAATTTTTTATTTTTTATTTGTAAAGCCGCTTAAAGGCTAATGAATACAATGTATGTTTCTAATTTATAAAGCTGTATATAGGCCTGTCAATGTAATGAAAAAATTTGAATGAAGAGTATTAGTTCCCAATTCAATTCCAAGTGATTATTATTTAACAATTGCCTATCTTCATGCTTTCTCTTTCTTTTTTCCTTTGTATGGAAAACAGTGTGAACCTTGCTGTACAACTTAGAGAGTTAAAGAGCTGTGAACACTATAGATATTGCTAGCGCTTTATGAATATATATTTTAACCATAATTGAAGATTGATGTTGCATTTCTCACATTACAGATATTAAATTTTGACTTTTTGTAAAATAAAATAGTTGTGTCATCAGTCAGACTTGTATTATTGAGAATGACCAAATATAGCATGACTCAAAGACTGTAACATCAACTCTTTTTGTTCTATAACATCTCTTTATTTTTATGTTCTATAATCCAGCTCTAACATTTCTTGATAACCTGACATAAAAAAAGTTTTAGAAACAAAAATCCCACAGTTTTAAAAACAACTTGTCTAATTTGTCTTAGCTCCTCAAACTCTAATGCTTTTCCTGCAAAAAAAAAAAAAAGGAAGAAAAATGAGCAAAGAAAATCACATAATAAACAGTCTTGAAAGGAATAAATTAAAATGTCTTCTCATACCACTCTTGTTGATGTAGTCACCATTTCATTATTAAGAACATGAAATGTCTTACTTCATTCCTCTTGAACAAGTCCAAACTTCAATCACAAAAAGAACATAATAATGAGAAATCACATTTAAGTTATATGGTAGAAAAGTAGATAATATGGAAATCATAATAAAATAAAGACGTCAAACCTTTTTCACTCTTCCATTGTATGTTCTCTAAAGCCCTTTCTCAATCCCACCCCTTATTCTTTTTAGAGCCCTTTTGTTTTTGACAGCAGAGGATCGAGAAGTGGCTTCTCAAGTAAAATGTGTATTTTTAATGTTTTCTTTGTCAATTTTCAAAGATCGATTAATGCTTGCACATCGTTTTAGGGTTTCTTCAAGTGCTTGACATGCAATTTGACAACTCTCATTAGATAATGATCCTTCCTCAAGCAATTTAGCGGCCTTTTATATAAGAGATCATATCTCTCCTTATTAGAGCAAGCATCTTCGTTTCTATTTCTTTTATGATGCTAACTTCTATTGTCTTTGGTCTATCTTCTCATTATATAGCATGATGGAACGACAAAGAAACCAATAGCTTGGAGTGCCATTAGTGAATGTCTACAAAGATACCAATCATACTCAAATAAACGACATATGCAAGCAATTTCCACCCTTGATGCATCCCACTCTACAACAAAGTCTTCATTTTTTTGAAAATTTTTTATTCTAAAAGAGGTAACTTGACCATCTTCTTTCTCTTTTGTAAGATGACATCCAGGTAATCCTAATAAATGAAATTTCTTGAAAACTTCATGTGTATAAACACTTGACCTCTACTTCTCAAAAGGAGATGGGGACTTAAGAACAGGCTGCTTATGCCGTGTATTGAAATCAACTTGCATTTTTGAAAATTGTTGCATTGGCTAAGACTTGTGCATGCAAGTGTTGAGATACGTCATGAAGTCTTCATGTTTTCTCAATACATGACTAATTTTTTCAGGTACCTTTATTAGTATATGCCAAAGACAAAAACGATGTCTAGCATTTGGAAGTACCTTTTTAATAGCCAATTTCATTGCCTTGTCTTGATAAGTTATAATTGCATTTGGAGGCTTGCCACCCATAGCTCTAAGTCATATTTTCATCAATCATGAATTTTTTTTGAAGTTTCAATTTCTATTAATGCACAACCAAGTAACCTTGACTGAAAGTGGTTGTTAGCGCCAACGAAAGGAGCAAGTGGCATCTTATTCCTATTTGTAATATATGTTATATCAAAGGAAATCACATCTCCAAACTCTTGGTAGTCATCTCTACCCTTTGCATCCACCCAAAATATGTCTCGCGCTACCTTCGTCGTCCAAATTAATTGCATAAAAAAGAATTATATTTTCTTTTTGCATAAGCATAAAACACTACAACATTGTATTTGCATCTCCTGATTCTATAGTCAAGCGACAATCTTTGTCCAAATGGTTTCATATATCTTTCTCCAAGCAGCCAATATTTTTATATCCTCCATGTTACTTGGCCATTGTGGCAAAGAGTTTGGTTGTCTTCATTCTAACCTGTTGCAAAGTTTCAATACCATGCTTTTGGGCTCTATTGATGCCTCTATGACAAGGAAAACTACGCGCATATGTTGGTAAAAGCTCATGATAGTGATCTTTGATAAAGCTGTCAACAACCCATGTTCCATCATGACTTCTTTTAATATGTAAGCAAGCCTCCCACTTTACCTTATAGCAAGGACGTGGATTATCGTTTCTTCTCATATCTTCACATCAATAAAGTGTCTATTACTTTTTGAACAACAACTAGTCTTAGTTGACACACCAAATCCAATACATGTAGCATAACGATTGTAGAAAAATAAGCATCTTCCTGCGACTCAAATTTCATTCTCATCTAAGGTTCTTGACCACCATTAGCCTCAAAACCACCAATATCATTATTGTCAATCTTTTTGGTCAACAGGCTCTCCATTTTCATTAGCAAATTCCACTGGTTCCTGACATTACAAATACATACATACTTATATATGAAACATAGTTATTTACATCTCTAGACACAATGAATTCACATCAAATAGTAACCTAAAATTATGAAGAACCATATTATTAATGGATAGTGATAATGAATGGTCATTTATAAATAAGAAGAAAATACTCATAAATTGGTTCAACCCCATACATAACGCATCCTTGATGGTTCCCTTGCAAGTGGTCTCTTCTCTTCGGTTCTCAAACCCGACACCTTCCTCTTCAACATCCTTACCAAAGGCTTCTTCTTGGATGCTTATTCCATTTTTTTCTAGACCCATTTGCATAAAGCATGACCCTCTCCCCTAACTTCTTCTCGTACATGACCACCAATGCTGCTACCCTCCATAACATCCTTGGTATGTTGTTGCCCAATCATTTTGTTGTTGACAACTTCTAATTTCTGTGTTAAAGCATTACAATAGAGCTCACAATCGCTATTTTGTGATGCTTGTAGCATGAGAATTAGAGTGACAACAAAAGAAAAACATGATATTTTGGCACCTTCGTGGAAACAGTAATTTGCTCATGCTAATAATAATAAAATAAAATAAAATAAAATAATTGAACCTAAAGAACCCGTAACCAAGCAATGAGTTAAAAAATTAAGTTGAAGTGGTGTTACCTCTGTTATGTAAAATTTGATTAATTTATGAAAATAAAATTTTGATATATTTGGTTAGGAGAATTTCTCCAAAAAGCGAGTGAAATATGGAAAAAAGTTTGAGAAATAGGAATATTTAATCAAAGGGAATGATTTCGATTGAGATTGCTAATTTCGATAACTTCATTTATGAGCATGTAATTGGAAAGCATTGGAGAGCAAGTATTTTTCGACAATTGAAGTACCCGTTAATGCGATTGCGGAGGAGTTATGCGAAGACAATTACTAGTATTAGATCAATGTATATAAGAATATATTTGTACATGTGTTGAAATTATGTAATTCAACCGTTAGTATTGTAAATCTATAAACAAAACTGCTAACTGCCAATTTTGATAGAGTTGATACACAATCACTTAATTCATCAAAACAACATGCCTACCATCGAAATTAGCAAAGGTTCAACACGTCATTCTATATGTATTCAATTCCCCACTTTTGTGAATTCATATATGTTTATTTTATTGTACATTTCTAAATCCTTTCCTCTTTCTAATATTCATTTATTCTCAAAACTTGACTTTTCCTATCCATATTTCTTATTATTATCGAAATTTATTAGAAGTTAATCATATAATCGAAAACACTTTTATCAAAAGTTATTCTATTATCTTATGAATTACAACCTTATTATAATTCAAATGGAGCTATTTATTGAAATTATAATCGTGATTTGCATTAAATATTAGACAATTCTCTATTAAGTTGAAAATTAGGAACTTGTTTGTTTGACTAAAAAAAACTCATAATCAAAAATAGATTTTATGTCTCACTTTTAAACATTTATTTATTAATAGAATCATTCAATGAAAAATCTTTTACCATCTTAAAAATATTTTCTTTTCGAGAGGGAGTGTGTATAAGAGAGAGTGTTTGAGAGTGTGATGGTAGGACTTCTCACAAATTGATTAGTATGCATTTCTTCTTAATTCCCGTGAAATTATATTTTCCGCATTATTCTCCATCTTTAGCCATCTTGTAGGAACTCCCTAATACCTGGAAAAGAATTGTTTCTGTTAAATTTAATAATTGTATGAAGTTTAGGAGAAAACTTCAAGCTATTACATAATAGATACATCATCTCGAACTTAATTCTCTCCATTCATTTTTTTCAACCCAACAACAAACCCGTAAGAGAACAATATATATTTCCTCAATTTAATTTACTAATAAATGAAATTAGTACACTTTAACGGATATTACATGTTGTTGGCTTGACACATGACAACAAATATCAAATCGGTTTTCCTTGTAAACTTTCGAATGACATGCATGCCAAAATTGAAGAGAATGATAAATATACCTTACTCCACAGTATTAAAAGGTACGGGTAATGGAGAAAATTTGGATTCTTGACCCCTAACTATGTGCCTTGAAGTACAACAGCAAAGTAAAACATGAAAACTTCATCTCTTCTTTGTTTTCACATCCATTAACCACAAAAGAAAGACACCACGTTAATCTTTCAGATCCCAACAGAAGGTGCAAGGAAGTATGTCCATACTGAAAATACTGAGGTTTAGATACTTGAATAGTTCAATGTCTTGCCCAGAAGATTTATTTGAACTAAAAGCAGAGGAAAATCCTTACTTAGGCTTCCACCTTGGGGGAACTGAAACTATTAATTTTTTGAGCTTGAGTCTTTGTTGTAGAGTTTCACCCAAAGAATGTACTTGATGTCCATTAAAATTTGATAGAGCAAATCCATTCAATCATTGAAACCTCCCTGGCTCTTGACTTTATCCAAAATGACTTGCCTGAACTGCGAAGGTGATCAAGCTTCTCATGTGGAAGTTTGATCTTTGTTTCTCAGTGAACTTGAAACTCTGATAAAACTACCACTTCCACTCTGATCTTAAGCATCAAAAGCTTTGAGAATTGGTGATTCCCTTTCTTCCAATTCCTTCCAATTTTGAATGCTAGTGTCGAGACTCAATCAAACAGGACAGTGTAGTGGAATTCACTCCCTATACACATTAGGCATGGCCACAGCAAAGTTACGTTTATAGTTTCCTACAGCACAATATTCGGCAACAAAGAAAAATTCAAATGTGTATTCCTGAGTGAAAGAAAACATTTCATGCGTTGACATGAGCAACTTATGAAAATATGATAAAACACAAATCAGAAGGAAAAAAAAGAAACAATGAGTAAGAACCAAAGCTTTGAGCCTAAATGAAAAGAAAATAAGAAGTAACAATGAGTAAGAACAAAGACAATTGCCCCAATAAGCATAGAGAATGATAAGTTCTGCACTCTTTCCTTCTCAGACTGACAACAATCAAGGTAAGACATGGGAGGAACAATAAAATATAAGATTAAGAAGAAAACAACACTGTCTTATTTTTTTCTCTCTCTCTTTTTTTTTTTTAATTACCTGTTAAGAGTTGTAATTTTGCTATTATCCTAGAGATACTACCTAGACACGAAATGTAATTTTTATTTTGTTATTTCAAATCATCTAATGTGTGAATGTTAAGATGGCTCACGAATCTTGGTTATTACTACGAAGATCTAAACCCTTATCAAATTTAGATGAACCCTCATCGAATTGGTGAATTTAATAGTTATTACTTATTACCTTACCTATCCCAATAAGACATTAGTTGTGTTGTGAGTAACGGATACACATTAGTTGCCTTCTTTTATAGTAAATTTTATAGTTTTATCTGAAATGAGATTCACATTTGATGACAACACAATATTTTTTTTAAAATAAATATATGTTTATTGTTTAAAAAGAATTGTATTCACCAACAAAGTCATTATAATTAAAAGATAATTAAGTTTCTTAAACATGTCAACAAAACTTTAATACTTGATCATTTTGTAAAAAAAAAGTTATTTAGAAATTTATTTTTTCTAGAATGAGAGTGTTAATTTTTAGGAGTTATTTTTTAGTGAGAATATTTTTTTTTTTCAACGAGAGCATTTTTAATAGATTTATCTTAACATCTCAGATCTTACAAATCCATTTTACCTTTATTTTTAAATTAAATTTTAATATTTTAAAAAATATCAATAGTTAAAAAGAATATTTTATCACAATATAAATCGTTTATCTCAAATCTAAAATGTAATTTATATGTTAAAGATAATTATTACATGTTTTAATTATAATATATTTATATATGTTTTTTAATCAAAAAAATAT
>PYAF01003251.1:246046-256319 GCA_007407185.1 Glycine tomentella | reverse complement strand
TTTAAACTATTTTTTTACTTTTATAATTATTAACACAAAATCATTTATAATTATTAAAAGCTTAATAAATTAAATAACCAAAAAATTATAATTATAAAACAAGTATGAAATTAATAAATATAATAAATCAATTAAATTAATATATATATATATATGGGTAATTAAAATATTTAATAAATTCATTAAGATATATTTTATATATATGTATATGGATATTAGAAAATATTATTACTAGCATATATTTGTTTAATTTATTAAATGATTTTGTTTAGAAAATGTTAATAATATAATCTTATAAATAATTATTTTATAAATAATATTCAATTAAAAAATTCATTAACAAAATAAAATATAATTATATATTTTTTAAAAATGTTTAAAATTTAATATTAATAAAATTACTTAAAAAAAGTAATATAAAACAAAGTTAAAAAATGTTTACGACTTTAAAGTCGTAAAGTGGTTTACGAATTTAACTTTAAGCAAATTACTTGACGCACCCCCTTTTCATAAGTTACTATGTTTAATTTTTTCATTTTTTATTATTATTTTTTTCCTCCCGGTTAGAGTCGGGGCTCCGATGGGGACGGCGGCAGAGGTGTTTTCCGCCGTAGCTTCATCTTATTTTGAAAATATATTTTGATTTAATACCGGTTACCTTCCCTCTCATCAACTCTTCTCCACCATCCACCGTTCGTTTTTTGCTTCTGTCGGATACGGCTTTTCTTTTTTCTTTCGTTCTCAATATATTTTGCTTCTGCCGGAGTGGTTTTCTGTTTCTAGTTTCAAATTTATTAAAGATTAAATCCAGATTAAGTTTTGAGTCAACCTTATCAGTAAAACAAAAAATGGAAAGCCAGAGCAGCGGCACGGCATAAGAAAGAGGGAGAGCGACGAAAAGTTCAAACTGAAAAAGAAAGGGGTTTTTTCATTGTTCAGATTTGTTTTGCTGAAAAGGGACTTGAAAATTCTAAGAATAGTGGGACAAATAGTCAAATAGTAAGGTGAATTACTAAAAGGGTAAGTGTTATTTTGAGATGAAGTAAACGGAGATGATCTGCAGTATCGAGGTTGTTCAAAGATGTGGGTGCAAAACTATAGAAACTGGGAAGAAAGAGAAAAAAAATAAACAAAAAAAAATTATTTTTTATTTAATTTTTAATTTTTTCCGATTACAAACCTATTATCACAGGTAAAATTTAAGGATTCACCGATAAGTCCCTAATTACACGACTTCACCTTAGAATCCACCTACGACCATGCTCTAAAATATTTGGTTTATTGTTGTACTTTGTGATCTATAATTACCTCCTGATTGTTATTATCATTTTATCTTTCAGATGAGCTCCATTGATGCGGCCATAGATAAGAGTTTACTTTAGTACGGCATTTTAGATCAATCTCATCCATATATTCTTGTCAAATATCTTCAGTGATATGGCTCAAAACTATTACCTTATTATTTTCTTTTTTCTGACATGTAGCGTACGTATCTGCGTATATTTATGTGTCAAAGTAAATTATTTGAAAGAAAAATGGCGTGAGGCAGAAGCTCTTTTTGTACGTTCAGATTCCTTCTTTTATTTTAAGAGAAAATGATCCCTATAGCTTTGGACGTATTTGTTCACATTATATATTCTTGAATTTTTAGCATGTTCTATAGGAATTGTTGTCTTGAACCATGGAAAAAATCACAACCCATATTTATACAGTAATTTTAAAAATAAAAAAACATGATAAATATAGCGGTGATGACAAACCGCTGCAATGCAAATAAAAAAATTTTAAAAAAAAATCTAATGTTGTATCTACCGTCACTATGAATGTTTTTTTTTAAATGACGGGAAGTTATAACAGACATTAGTCATTTATGTGGCGGTTGTTCTAGTGGTTCAATAAACCGACGTTGGGTTCTTTAATATCGCCAAGATCTATGTTGGATTTTAAATCGATGGAAAAACCACTTTTTAATTAAGATATTTTAAAAAAAATTACAATTTTAGTTTTCTTATTTTTTAATTGAGATATTTTATTTTTTATTTTTAAAAACATATGATCTTAATCTTTTGATCAATTTCAAATTTATTAATTGTGTATTTTTAAATTTTTTCTAATAAATTAAGTTTGTTAATAATTAAATAATTTATAAAAAAAATATTTGTCATGTGATAATAAACAAACATGTGTTAAGATAATATTTGTATAATACATAGATTAATATTCAAAATTAATTTTAACGACTAAAATTACAAACTTTTTTAAAGTGAAAAATAAAATGCCTTAATTAAAAAATTGGAAACTAAAATTATAATTTAAAACTAAAAGATAAAATATCTCAATTAAAAAATGGAAGAATAAAAATGTATATTTAAAAAAATTACTGACAAATATTACATTTTAATTTAAAAAATGAAAAAACAATCTTATGTAGATTCTAAGTTTCTAACTGCTACTATGAATTTTTTTAATAGCATTTACTGGCAGTTATAACTTATAACAACCACTATCTACAAAAAAAATGAAAAAAGGATTTTTCGGTGGTTATCACCGAAGTTAAGTCATTTTAGTAGTTGTTGACATGATGTAAAGACATTAGTTTCTTTACTGTATGTTTGGTTGGATGGAAGAAATATAGGGGAAAAAAAAATTAAAATTTGAATTGAGAAAAAAAATGAAAGGAAAAAAAATTTAAATTTTTTATCTATAAAATAATTTTTTCTTTTATTTTTTCTCCTAATAAACAGAAAAAAATATTTCATTAATTATATTTTTTTCTTTTTTATTTTTTTTCCTCCTGTTTTCCCTCCTAACGAACCCTTAATGTCAGTCACATTTTACATCAAATTTTAAATTGATGGAAAGCAGCTTAGCAGTAAACTACAACTTAACCGCGCTAAAAACAAATTTTGTTGTAGTGTGAGATTTATCATTATAACATATAACCATTGTATTGAACCAAAACAATCTTCATATTTAATGAATTAATACAACTTTTCATTTTAAACTGGGTTGGTTCTTCACAAGGTTAACTGATGTGATGAGATATGATTTAACTAGCTCTGCTAAATATGACAGTAACACAGTGTAGGGGTGTCCTTGGTTCGATCGTTCTTTAACGCGGAATCTACGTGGAAGACCAGTTGTTTGAAAAGTCTAGGGGTGGTAGGTGTTATGTTCTTTTTCTATTAATGACTTTATTACAATTGTTGTTTTCTGGGACCGCTTTTGAGCGTTGTCAACTTCATGTGGACTTTGTGACTTGGTCACACTAAATACATAAAATTGTGAAATTTTTTAAAAGAATGCTAAAGATTAGAGTATGAGACTCATTTAAGCAAATGAGCCTTAAGGCATTACTACTATTGATTTGTAATAGAAGTATAAAATTATATAGCGAGAATAAAATGTCTTAATTAATTAAAAAATTGGAGACTAAAATTATAATTTTTTTAGAAATAAAAGATAAAATATTTCAATTAAAAAATAGAAGATTAAATTACATATTTAAGAAAATAAAAGATAAATATTACATTTTAACCTACAAAGTTTTAAAAATAATCTTATGTTGGTTCTAACTACCACTATGGATATTGTTAAACAAAATAGCATCTTAATGGCGATTATAATCGCCACTATCTACAAAAAAAATAAATTAAAAAAAGATTTTGCGGACAGTTATCATCAAAGTTATGTCATTTTAGTAGCAGTTGATCTTGCGTTTCAGTAAATTAGGTTCTTTAACATCGCCAATTTCTACATCAATTTTTAAATCGATGAAAAGTGGCTTAACGGTAAACTACAACTTAACCACGCTAAAAACCAATTTTGTTGTTATGTGAGATTTAACATTATAACAATTGTATTGAACCAAAAAAATCTTCAAATTTAAGGAATTAATACAACTTTTCATTTTAAACTAAGTTTCTAGAGCATGGTGTACTTATAAATCTATTTTTAATAAATAATACATATCTTTGATACTAATGATTGATATTTTGTGATTTTAAAAAATTAATTTAATTATAATAATAAAAATAATAGTATGAAGTTTTTATGATATCATCTAATCATATATCCTTTATTATATATGATAAGATTGTTAATTGATTAATTAATTATACTTTTTATCTCAATTTTTTTAATTTTTAGTGAATTTTACTCTAACAAATTATTTTGACACATTTTTCTCTAAATTTTAAGAAACATAGGAATTTTATCCTCCCTCAATTTTGGTAAATACATGCTTTGAAAAATTGACTTACTACAACACACTCAACAATAGAAGTCAACTCTAATAGATGCTTTGTACCTCACCCATCTAACCCTTTATTCTAATTGTACAGCTCCAAAAAGTTCTCCATTGTGCAAGACCTATTCTTAGTCAAGCGCACAATAGAAGTCGTTTGTATTGGCGTTATGGACATGTTTGGATAAACTTCTCTATAAGCATTTCTGGAAGAAGAAAAAATGAGATAAGTATTTTCATAAGTAAAAATAAATTCTTTATTAGTTAATTTTTAGAAGCTCACCAATATAGCTTCTCTAAAAGATGAAACGACATATACAGATTAGCTAATGGAAGACTTACTTTAGCTTATGGAGAAGCTCATTTCATTTTTTTCTTATTAGTTTTTTCTTCTAGAAGTACTTCTAGAGAAGTTAACATCCAAACATGCCCAACTTAGTCAAAAAGTCAGTCTAACACTTTTTGTTTCTCATGTGCTTTGTGCAAAATCTGATAAAGAAAAGGAGTGAGTGAGTAGAACCATGCCAAGCAAAGTTTTAAGATTCGGACCAATCCGATGGCTGAATTGGATTGAGTAACAAGTTCGATCGGGTGCGCTTTTGACTTGAAGAGACTCTAATTGACCCGGTCGGATTTGCGATCACTTATCTTTTTTTCTGGTTATAGTTGAAACAACGTAGTTTCAATTTGAACCCATTTTAATTTTAGAAATCCTATTGGCCTATCCTTCTTCCTCTTGCAGTCTCGCTTAGTCGCTCTACGTAGTCGCTCTACTCGCCAACCTCTCCTTCCTTTCTCTCATCGCGAAGTCGTGCTGTGGCCACCTTGTTACACTCACTCAGTTCATCTGCAACATTGTGCAAAACCACAAGTGAGTCCAACTAATTTCTTTTTATTTTTCATTTTGATTTATTTTAGTTTTTTTGTGTGTGATTATAAGTTAAGTTAATCTTTTCATTCATTGTTGAGCATTTTTGTGGTTGCAATTGCATTTTATGTTTAGTTAAATTGATTTAAAAGTGATCGTAATTGCGATTGAGTTGCAGGTGAAATTATGGTTTCAGATCATTTTTTAAAATTGTTATTTGGAACTTTGGATTGTTTTTTATATTTTATAATCTACATTGATGTCATGTGACTATGTTTCATTTTAGTGTGGATATTGATATATAGTGTCATTGATGCCTTTGATGTTAAAGGTTAGAGATAATAGTCATTTTTTAACTTGTGTTCTTTATATTTTGTATATTTTAAGACAAGTATAAATTGCAACTAATAATCCACCAGTTCAACTACTGACCTAGTGTCATGACCGGGTCAGTTACCGAACCGATTTTTAAAACAATGCGTCCATGTCCCCTTCTTTTCTCTTTCAATTTTCTGGGACATTTAGTAAACAATAAGTTTTTTCATGTCTAGAAATTATGAATTGTGTGAATCATGTTTTCTAGGAATGAATGCAATTTGTTTACTTAATCATTGTGAATCTTTAGATAAGTTTTAAAGAGTTATACATATTTTTAATGATTACTTTAATTATTTATCACATTACATAATTTAATTAAAAAATAACATATTTTTATTATAATAAAAGAAAATTAAACTCAAAAAAATAAGATTCTCACCTCCTCTATGAATTTTTTTTTTGTGGAAACTGATAAAAAACACTTTCAAAAACAACCTTTCTCATAAATGTTATTTTTTTCAAATGCATGCTAAACATGATTTTATCATCCTATAATTTCCGATAAGCCAAAAACTTCTCTCCTACCAAACATCCCTTTAATATTTTTATTTTCATCAATCTATTGATTAGTTTTCTAAAAAAATCTATTAATTATGGTTAGTATATATATGCTTTTTTTATTGTGCCTGGATTGAAAAATATTATTGTTCATGTAAAAAAGTTGAGATAAAACTCGGGAGTTTAACTTTCATGTCTGATACTGTAAATCAATTAAAAATCACAACATATGACTTTTTAATTTTTTTAGATGAGACTTTTAAGTTAACTATGATAAAATTAACAATTTTATCATTCATAACATTTTTTAATTAGATAATAGTCTGAAAAAAATCTTTATGTTAGCAATACATTATGTTAAATTTAAAATTTAAATATAGTAATAAAGAGTAAATAATTTATACTACAGGTGTAAATACTGAAAAAAATCCAAAATTAAAGAAATTCATGATAGATAAGTCACAATTTACACACACAATTACCATCCATCTTTTTATTTTTGAGAAAAAATCACCGCCCATCTAAGAACATTAAAACACATAGTAATTAAGTCAACAAAAGAAAAGACAATAATGAAAATAATTATAAAAAAGAACATAAAAAATTAGGAAATGTGAGTTGGAAAGTCTAAAGGAAGAAGTAAGACCGAAATATGCGATAAAATGCATTCTAGGGAAGTGTGAATGAAAAAATAGCCTATTTGAATGTAAACTTCTCTAAAAGTACTTCTAGAGGAAGAAAATAAGAAGAAAAAAAGGAAATGAGCTTCTTCATAAGCTAAAAATGAGCTTTCTATTAGCTCATTTGTAGATATCATCTCATCTTTTAGAGAAGTTATATTGGTAAGCTTCTAAAAATTAGTTAATGGAAAACTTATTTTTACTTTTGGAGAAACTCATTTTATTTTTTCCTTCTTATTTTTTTCTTTTAGAAGTGCTTCTAAAGAAGCTTATCCAAACAGGTCCAAAGATAAAAATACAAGTAAATTTTGCATAATATTTTACCAAAAAATATATGATAATGTTATGTGTAAAAATTAGATTTTGAAGTCTATATTTTGGTAAAATCATTATAACGACTCACCCCACTTGAATTTCTCCTCTGCAACCTTCGTCAACTATAACAAGCGAATAATTTTTCATTTAATAAAAAAAATTGTTGTATGTTTGCATATCTAACAAATTGAAGAAATCAGTAGCAAGGAATCTTTTTTTATTTGTTTCATTTTATTTGTTGGATTCTGGTTAGTTTGTTTTGTTGATTAGTGTTATGGAGTTGCTTGAGTTTTTTTTGTTGTTCTCTCTTGATATGCCATTTGAATTTGGGGTAGTATGTATGTTTGTGTTTGTGAACAAAGGAGAAAGAGGGAATGGAGGTTATAGCAATGAGAGAGAAAGCAAATGGGAACACAGAGGAAAACAAAAAGAGAAGAGAGAGACGAAAGATGGTTTGGAAATAACCATCGCTTAAAATCGTCATTTTGAAGGGCGTGGTTGGCGATAAAGAAGGGAAGGTTTTGCATTGCGACAGTGGTGAAAGTTATTGGCGAGGGTAGCGTAGAGGGAGGCCAGTGTATATCTGGAAGAATGCGACAAAAGAACCTAAATGTGATTTTTCTCATAATTATTTACCAATTTGGGGCTGTTTAAAACTTATTTACGAAAATGGGGCTCTCAAACAAGCCTAATTTGGGCGTGACTCAAATCGGTCGCTAATTCAGTCGCAAAAAGCGTTAACGACGATATTAGCGACCACCATGATATTTTTGTCAAGCACGTTTAATTTGGACGTGACTCAAATCGGTCGCTAATTCCATCGCTAACACTTTTTGTGACTGAATATTCCGTCGCAAAAAGTGTTAGCGACGAAATTTGTCACGCCCAAATTAGACGTGCTTGAGAGCCCCATTTTCGTAAATAAGTTTCAAACAACCCCAAATTCATAAATAATTTGGAGAAAAATCCCATTTAGGTTCTTTTTGCCTTGGGAATGCTGATGACAAGGATGAAGTGATGAAACTAAAAATTAGAAGAAAAAAAACGTTATTATAAAAAGAAAAAATTGAAATGTATTAAAAAAAATATTGGTTAAACAAGTCTCCCTTTTTCAGTCTCAAACCTAATACCTGATAAACCTATAATCTTTCTCCTTATAATATAATTTATCTTTTTACTTTTATTCATCTTTTGTATTGTTTGAATTTTTTTTTCTACCGGTAAGTAACCTGTTATTACAGGTAAATTTTTAATTTTCCACATGTGATCTACGTTTTGCAGACTTCACCATAGCCTAACCCGATTTTAAAGGCATCAAAACACACTATCATTGCTCAATCTGATCCTCCAATGGTTCAACCGATAAAAGTTTACTTCAATTTCTCTCTCTGCCGCTGCCATTTTCATGTCAAGACCATTTTCAATAATTCAGTTAAAACCACCAAAAGGATAAATTTGAGAAAGTCTACGATTTTACCAGGATAAAAAATAAGTTACCTGTCTATCCTCTAATTCTACTTCCAATGATACCTAAAGTCAAAACTATATTTTACCCAACCAACAAGCTACAAATCTAAACCAATATAAACCATACAAATATGACATGAATTAGAAGAAAGAGCTTGTAAACCCTAGTCTAACTCAACAGCAATACACATTATGACAAATCAAACCTTGCCCCTGCATATTCAACACAAGTGCAGAAATTATGACTTATGAGATGAAAGAAACCCTACATTCATTCTATTATATGTTAGAAATGAGATCTAAGTTATGTATTTCCAAGGCTAAAATGAGAAAATATATTATTAAAATTGAAAAATATAATCACTAGGAACCACAGAAATTGAAAAATATAGTTCTGAAATCGATCATGAACTGACAAATACATAAATAACCCGCACAAGATATGATGAGATCTATTTAACACCAGATATGATGAGATCTACTCAACATTAAAGTACTACAATGAATTACCGTGGGATCAAACATAAATAACCCGCACAAGATAATGCATTGTGAAAATAACGAAAAAATAATCACGGGAGCCACCAAAATCGTATAATTACTATTCTGGAAATGCATGATGACAAAACTCGAGCGAAATCAAACAAATTAAACAATGAACAAAACGCATGAATAAAATTGATAAAATTCACACAGATCCATCAAAGAGATTAGCAAATCATGCATATAACAAAATAAAAAACAATGATCCATACAAAATGTAATCATAATTCTTCTTCAGCCTATGTATAATAAAATTCGTTTAGACAGATAAAGGAATTTTAAAAACCGAAAACAAAAGAGAAACTATATTTCAAGATTCATTCTTCTTCCATGCGTCAAAACTCATCAGATCGGGGAGAAACATCACCAGATCTGACGATTTCACTGAGTTTTTTTTTTTTAACTTAAGCGCGTGAGGCAACGGTGGGAACAGCGGCGGCGGCGGCAGGGCCGCGGAGGAAGGAGAGGAATCCGGTAGACTGAGAATTCTCCTGATCGTCGAGGAACAGATCCTCCGGCACGCGGAACGCGCCGTGGAGGCAAACGACAGCGACGCCGAGCATGAGAGCGGAAACGAGGACAGGTCCGACGCTGGTGAGGAAAACGACGAAGACGGTGAAGGCGGAGAGGAGCGCTAGGGTTTCGAAGTCAGAGAATGTTCGGCCGAGAATGACGAGAGGTTGATCCGAGGGACGGAAGAGGTAGAGGAAGGTCCAGGAGGCGAGGAGGCCAACAAGGAGGATGAGAGAGAAAGGATTAGTGAGGAGAGAGACTGCGAGGATGAGTGAAACGACAGCGTAGTAGTTGACGCGGAAGTAGGAGAAGTTTTTGCGGACACGGAGGGTGGCTTCGGAGAAGGACTCGGGTTTCGAGAACGCGGAGCGGTCCGCGAGCTCCGACCAGGGGCGGCGCTGGTCGAGGCCGTGGCGGAGGGAGGTGGAGAGGTTGTTGATGAAGGCGCGGAAGGCCGGGTTGTTCGCCGGAGCCTCGATGGCGCCGCCGCCTGCACCGGTGGTGCCCGCGGTGGTTTGGGGGTTGGAGATGGGGAGGACGGGAGGCGCGGTGGAGGACATGATGGCTTTAGAGAGAGAATGGGGGGATTTCGCAATTTGTGGTTTTAGAGAGAGAGTGAGGAGATTTTGAAGGGAAGAGAGTTATTTAAAAGTTTGTTGCTTAGTGGTGAAGGTTTTGATGCACCACCGACGGAAAAACGCAGTGGCGTTTTTGTGCCGTTTCGTTGGTCAGTCACAGGTCGTTTTACGCGTTTGTGAAAGGGGC
>PYAF01003251.1:199814-243851 GCA_007407185.1 Glycine tomentella | reverse complement strand
AAATGTAACAATTGAGTTTGGTCTATAATCAGTTATAGATTTTATTTTTAGCTTTGATTTAATCTATTTAAAAGTTTAACTTGGTCTATTAATCAATTTAAACATATAGTTTATATTCAATTTTTTACATAAGTGTACATAAATTATATTATTTTAAATTAATATATATATATATATATATATAAATTAGTAAACTAAAAAAATTGTAACTAAATAAAAAACGGAAAAAAAACATTCTGACATATGTTTCTTTTTATAAAAAAATGTATTTTTTTGAAATAAAGCACATACGAATGAAAAAGTACTTATTTTTTAAAAGTATTTTTTAAATAAATAAGCAGTTTTTTTTATAATCTAATATAGGTATTTTGCATCGGCCAAGCCGACACTAAACTCTTTTGTGCATGATACTACTTTGATATCAAGCATCTTCTAGATAAACATGTATTTACTGTGAGCTTGACCAATGCTAAATTAAAAAAATAACACGTGAAATCGATTCTTGAGAAATTGATTTCACAACTAAAAATTGAAAAATAAAAATAAAAGAGAGGTGAGAAATCGATTTGGGGGGAACTGATTTCTCACCTATGAATAATAATTTGTATTATGGAAGTAAATAATAGTTGGTTTGTATCATTTGAGTAAATAATAATTTTTTTTGTATTATTTATGTCAAAAATTCTAGTTTCGTGAGTCTTTCAATCAACTTCTTTTCGGGACCTGAGAATTATAGTAGACGATAAAGGGATATAATATATTTTTAATCCTTTATTTTCCTTGAAATTTGTTTTTAATTTTTGAATTTTCATATGATTTAATCCCTGAATTTTATGTAAAAATATATGTTTTTAGTCTCTGGTCATATTTCCTAGATTTTACAATTTTTTAACTTCACATTGTATGGATGAACTAAAAATACATTTTTTTTATATAAAATTCAGGAACTATATTGCATAATATGAAAAATTGGAAACTAAAAAAAGGATTTAACAAAAGTATAAGGATTAAAAATATATTTTATCCAAGGTAAAAAAGAATTAGGTCAAAGTGTGATAAATTAATAGGTTAATTATTTATATAGAAAAACTTAGTTGAGTTGAGTATCAAGAATTCATCATAATTAGGATATGTCTCAAAACTCAAATTAACAAGTTTATAAAAGTACTTTATAAATTATTCATCAACAAAATCTTCACATTGGTTAATTAAGTATTTATTTTTTTAAAAATAATTATTATAAAATTGCTTTAATATACATATACTGTTTTACCGGGGTTTAATTATATTGTAAAAATAAGTTTATGTATGGTTGGTTTAGATTCCCTTTTAGCAAAATGGATTAAAAAAATTAACGTTAAGGGTAGAATTTGTGGAATGGTGTGTGTCTTGGAAGTATATGCTCTTAGACTCTTGGTTAATGTGTTGTGCAAAAGTAAGTGAGCTTCAAGTTGACTGAGGCCAAGATTCATCATGAGTGGGCAAAGGTAGGGTCTGTTCATATTATAGATAATAAATATGCCTCAAAATCACTATAGCTTATCTCTCAGCGGAAGATGACTATAATATTTATCACTCCATAAACATTCTTAGGAATTGAACGATGATAGAACAACCTATTTGGACCAAGGTTAATGTTTGTGCTAGATATGCATCACTTTGGAATGCATATATGTTTGGGGAATGCTTAAGTTAAAGTTGACCAGAATTATCAATATGCTTAGGAGTTAGGATGATAGAACAATCTTCAAATGCAAATTAAGCATATTTTAATATGTAATTTGGAACCTTTTGACTGGACAAATGTCAAATGAATCATATGCTTGATTTCAGCTCCCTTTTTGGATAATCTTATGTGATTGGAGCATGTTAGAATTGTGTCTCAGCATTCTATTTTTTTGGTTCAAAGGATTAGGGTCATGCTTCAAAACACAAGAACCAAAACTACTTAAAAATTCCAATTTACAGCAACCATAACACTAATTCAAAGAACCATAAAGGCATGAAAATTGAAACCAAAAATAGCTTCACAGTTGCAAATCAAAATTTTGTCAGTTTATTTATTTATTTTTATCAATAAATGTTAATTTGTTACCACAACCAAAATACATACATATTTAAAAGTTAGCCAATCACAATTTCAAAACTACTTAAAATTCTTTGGACTGTCCCAATTTCCAAGTATGCAAGTCGAAGAATAAAGAAATAAATAAAAGCACACAGTTCTAGTACTCTGCAAAACTTGATGCACTCCAGTCTTAACTGTAGCGGTGAACAGCAACTACCTTTCCCCCAATTTTCATTTTAAAGAGCATGATTCAAATAAACTACTGTAGATAGACCACAAAAACCTGTCATTACTATCATAGAACAAGTATGGTATCATCTTAATAAGCAATAACATGACAATCATATCAAATCTATGGTTTCAAGCTTAATTCATAAAATGCATCATCAATACAAATTATCATTTTAAGCGGTGCCAGATAATGTGTCACAAAAAGTGTCGAACACATATGATCCCCATTTATCCTTGCAATTAAGCAAGTTACATTTGCATGATACCCACGCTTAGGCTACCAGAAATCCCGAGTGTGCTTATATAATGATACAAACATAGACATAACATAACGAACAATCCATCCAACATTCAAGGTACCGCAACCAATGTAATGTGGAATTTGGATTTTAGAATGTAGATCCATTCCATCCAAAGTTGGAACCCTGCATAACAAACAAAGTACCATTACCATCAATCATCAGCCACGAAAACAAAAAAAATCTTGGGCGTAAAAGCAGACACTGGAAAACTGAGAATTGATGTTAAAAGAAAACAGATAGTATTATAAAAGAGTAAATTATATTGACACTCCCAGAGGATCGTCGAATTTCTCCAAATATCTTTCCTTTTTCTACCCCTACACTAATCCTTTGAAAAACATTACACTGACAATCGTATACATTACATTAACCCCCTTAATTGTTTAAAAAACATTACACCATATATCTCTATAAGGAAGGTTTGCTGCAAACATTAAAAAAGCAGGGGATTGAGTGAAATCTCAATAAACCTCAGGAGAGTCAGTGCAATTTACTCAATTATTAATTACAGCTTATAAAAGGGGCTATGCTAACAGTCTAGAACAGTGAGAATTAATGAGGTAAGTAAAACAAGCAAACATTGTGCGTATTCTTGACTCTGATAGACCTCAACAAATATGAACAATGTAATAAGAAAAAAGATAAGGAGCAATGAGTGACCCTTCTTTTCAGGACAGCTCAAGTGAAAATACTTGCCTTGGTGTCATAGAATTTCAAGAAGAACCGCGACTTGGGCACCGACAATTTGGTTTCCAAAATTGAAGCAATTGCAGCACTAAGTTCCTTGTTTACACTAGGGTTAAGACCACCAATGGAAACCAATTCTCCATAAGCTGCTGGCTGCTCATTCCCACCAAAAGCTATGGGTACTGATCCTTTCAGTACAATCATCACATACTGCAAAATCAACAAAGGGCAGAATACTAGCTTGATAAGGCTTTAGTAGGGGGGCTCATGGTTTGAGTATTTACATAACTGTAACCATAACTAATAAATAACTAGATTTTAAGTGGGTATTATAAATATAATCATAACTAATTTTATATAATTAGTTATATTTTGATATAACCAGTTTTTTTAAATGAGTATATAACCGGTTATGAATAAACTAGTTATATAACCAGTTATATCTAAAACCAATTACATAACCAATTATGAATGAATAAAAATAAGTTATTTGAAATAACCATTTCTATAAAACTAGTTATAGTCTTATAACCATAACTATAAAACTGGTTATAATTTTATAACTACTTTTATATAACTAGTTATATAAAACTAGTTATAGTTATGTTACAACTAGTTTTTTAGCAGCCCTAAGCTTTAGAACAGTCCGAACAAATCAAAACATGAAGGCAAAGCAAGAAACATACATTATCATTAGCAAAACAGACCATCAGTAAGATATTCCACTATTTGAAGCCTTCTCAAGGATAGCTTTATAAGATAATAAATTGACACGAGAATACGATTTTTTTTTTATATAAAAAAAAAATCATAGGAATCTGCATAGCCAAAATATAACATATGTAAAATTAATAAAATTAACATTTTAAATCACCAGAGAGAGAAATCATATTTTAAAAATGGGTATAACACTATAACTCATTATAAAAATAATAAAATGCTAATTACAAACATGTACTATCAGTATAAAAAAATTATTATAAAAGACAATTTGTGATAATACCTTTATTGGCAATGTATATATTATTTATTCTTTTATATATGCACACAGTGTAAATGCTTTTTATACCATGATCCAATTATATCAAATTTCCATATATGATAAATTTATTAACTTCTACAATAGCTACCTTAAAAATCATGTAATGGCATGATTTTCGATTGGTTGACATTTTACCAGTTTCTATTTTTATTTATATATTTTTTTTTATAAATTCTTCAATACCGTACCGTAGGCAAATAACAGAAAACCTGTTCCCACCTTATCCACACCAGAAAGTCCACTAACCACCACAACTTAATCAGCAAAGGAAACACTCTGATAAGCAACCAAAATCGACCATTTCCAAATCTAATTTCAAATTCACCATTTTTTTCACGAATTACGAATAATCAGCAGAAATAAAATAGCAAAAAGAAAAACAATAACAACGTACGGCTTCGGGTTTGCCGATGATGTTGGCGACGGAGGAGGTGGCTTCGGCGAGGATGGAAGAGGTGTCGACGCCTTCGAGGGAAACGTTGGTGCTGAGGTTGAGGCAAGGCATTTTTTCTTCTCTTCAGTTACTTCTTCACTCGCTTTCTTTGCTCACAATAACTTCAAACCCTTACACGACATATCGTTTTGCTCGTGTTTTTATAAGAAGGCATCGATGGAAATATCTTTCTCTCTCTCTCCAAAATGCCCTTTACCAACTAAATTAGTACTATTTATTTCCTTATTTTCTTTTTCCTCAAAAGTCAAATGTAAAGTTCTTGTTGATATAATTTTAAGTTTATTAGTTAGTACCACGACAAGGATTTGAAGTTAATTGTTTGTTTTCTTCTTTTGTTTTCGAGATACATATTTAAATAAAAAAATAACTAAAAATAGATATTTCCACGATAAAATAATGTAAATGGACATATTTATGGATAAAATTACTTTTTAAAGGTGTTATAATTTTAGTTTTTAAATTAATTTTAAACTCTTTTATTTTTTATTTAGATGATTTATGTCCACAAAATTTTTAATTTCAATTATTACAATTTTTCATATTATACATTTTACTATTAATATTATATTATATCTTAAATGTATTTTTAATCAAATTTAAAATAAAGGAAGAATGATAAGAAAATACACACCGATGAAATTTAAATTAATTTTCATGCCAATGTATTTTTTAAAAAATTGAATTAAAATTCTATAGTTAGATAGTTAGAAAGTTATACTAATTGATTTCATATAATACATGAGAATTAGGTGCTTGATTTTGAATATTATTTTTATCTTAACACAATTAACAAAATCTTCAAATGCATTAGACACGTGAGTTAAGATTGTTGCTCAGTTTAAAATAATCAACTTTAGGGGTTGAGATTCTTGAAGTTACTAGCCCCAGGAAGATTTGTCACTGCCTTGCATATCGAGCCATAACCAATTGAGTCATAATCAAGAAGAACTCCAATAGTAATGTCTCTTTCTCACCAATAATTTTTAAGAACTAGTGCCTAATTCTAACATACCTTTATTATAATACTAATTATGCTTAAATACATGAACACTATGATGATTATTATGGTAATCGAGTTAATGTTGTTAGTGAAATGGACCCTTATCAAACCTTACCACTACCTAACACCTATATATAGTGTAGACAAATTTTTAAGGCCTGTTTTTGAATGTATTCTCTTAACCAGGATAAATCAAGGATCATTGCTTTTAAAGAGAAAACTCTTGAAGCAAAAAAAGAAAGAAGCAAGAAACTGTGTTTATCAGGTTGGCTTCCCTCTCTTTGCACCCCACAACTCAATAAACTCACCACTCCATTCTCATCACTAAAGGCCTACTCACCTAGGCCCAATCTCTCTACAAATCAACTAATCAAACATTCAACTAGCGGGTGAAGCTTCATACACCATTCAAATTTCTTTTACACCATTAGCAAAATAGTGCATTTCCCATTGTACCCTTGGTCATTTAAATTTTAAAACTTCTAATTTTTCTTCTTCTTCTCCTGCGTTCCTTCGTCTTCCCGTGGCCGTTCATAACATCGTTTCTTCATCCTTTCGTTCTCCCTTTGGTGGTGGCATTGGCCGATGGTGTGTTCTGTGGGTGGTGGCGACGCTGGTGAGGTAAGTTTGCTCTGGTCCCCCACTGTTTTCTATGATTGGTTCGTCAATGGGAGGAGGCTGGGTTATACGGATTCGGTAATCCTTATAATGCACATGGATTGCCCAATCCGTATGTGTTATACGGATTTGGTAATCCGTAAGCTTCATACGGATTGACGGATCCATATGGACTATACGGATCACGTAATCCGTAAGCCTCATACGGATTGGGCAATCCGTATGAAGCTTACGGATTACGTGATCCGTGTAATCCATATGGATCCGTCAATCTGTATGACGCTTACGGATCACGTAATCCGTAAGATTCATATGGATTGGTCAATCCGTATGAGACTTACGGATTACGTGATCCGTGTAACCCATACGGATCCGTTAATCCATATGAGACAATTTTTTTGGAAAAAAATGCTTTTTAAATAATTAGGAGCATGATTTTTTAATTTTTATTCATATATTGATGATGACATGCTTTTTAAATAATTAGGAACATCATTTCGCAATTGTTAGTGATAATTGATGATGACATGCTATGGATTGTGTTTGCTTTTTTACATGTGATGTTCAACAATAAAGAACTGTCAAATATAGACTGTATGATTGTGAGTACGCTTGTGAATGAAACTTGGTTGGTGAGTATGGCTGTGAATGAAAGTTGTCTAACCCGGTATGGGATTGCAAGCAATGATTAACTTAAATTTCAGATCAGGAGTTCAAGATTCTATGTATATATGTAAATTAGGATCTGTTCTATAAACATCTAATTGAGACATAAATAAATAAGAGCACAGTGAAAATGATGAAGACATTAACAAAATGAGCAATTCAGACACTGTTCCAGAAAGTAAGTGTTCAACTGTAGAAATTTGGTTCATTTAGAAGGCTTACCTTGACTACTTTTTGTTTCATGGAGTAAACACCCAAATAAGTGAAATTTCATTCATTTAAAATGTTTTCGTTGATTGCTGAAATTTCATGCATTAAACGGCATAAGTGTGTAAGTTTCAATCATTTTATTTTGTTTAGGAATATTAGATTGAAATGGTGATATAAGATGCTGAGTAAATGATCCTTTTATATAATTTGGTCAAGTACTAGTGTATCATTACAACTATAAGGCTAAGTACACTAATATAATGAGTACTAATTCTAATTAAATATGGAAACAAACCATGAAATATAAATAAATCAAAGTTGTCAAACCTGTTATGGAAATTGTTGCAGTGAAAATTGGACTATATAGGTGAGTAGGTGACTATGCATGTGAATGAAAGTTGTGTTAGAATTGGACTTTTTAGTTGAATATGCCTGTGAATGAAAGTTGTATTAGAATTGGACTTTTTAGTTGAATATGCCTGTGAATGAAAGTTGTTTACCCCGGTATGAGATTGTTTTGTTAGAATTGGACTCTATCGGTCACCATGCATGTGAATGAAGCCTGTTTAACCCGAAATGGGATTGTGTGCTAAGAATTTGACTTGATTTGTTACCATGACTGTGAATTGGACCTGTTGAACACATTATTGGATTGTTTGGTTAGAATTGGACTGTATCAGTCACCATGCATGTGGATGAACCCTGTTTAACCCGAAATGGGATTGTGTGCTAAGAATTTGACTTGATTGGTTACCATGGCTGTGAATTGGACCTGTTGAACACATTATTTGATTGTTTGGTTAGAATTGGACTGTATCGGTCACTATGCATGTGGATGAACCCTGTTTAACCCGAAATGGGATTGTGTGCTAAGAATTTGACTTGATTGGTTACCATGATTGTGAATTGGACCTGTGTAACCCGATAAACAAATGTTGTGCAGATTATGGCTAGGACTAGAGGAGGAATGCAACGGCCTGTTGGTGGAGGCCCTGAGCGGTGAAGGCCTACAGCATCCGCTCGTCGAGAAAGGGCGGGTGTTAGTGTTCCTGAGGATCCTCCAGTTCAGGATCCTCCAGTAGAGGAACCACATATGCACACTGATGTACCTGCGACGGATGATGTAGGTACAACAGGTTTTCCAGGAGGTCCAGAAGATTGTTCAGTCTTGACTGGTTATGCCGACCATGTGGCTGCTAAAGTCTGGTTAGGAGAGGTATTTATAAGATGACGACATGTTTTTCAAGATTATATGTTTGCTTCTGAGACATTGTAAACATGTGTTAATGTATTTATTGCAGGAACGTGCAGAGCTAAAGTTGGCTTCCCATGGACGTAAGGTTACTAAATTTGGGAAACCAGCTCCTGAGATTGAAGGTCTAGTGGCTGCTACTGGCCTTAGTCCCCTGATACGGTGCTCAGTGGACACTGGATATCGGGGATTGCTGTCTGCATTTGTAGAGAGATGGCACGCCGAGACATCCAGTTTTCACCTCCCTGTCGGCGAAATGACTATTACGCTGGATGACGTCGCCTCCCTACTGCATATCCCTGTCATGGGAGTGTTCCATACGTATGAGCAGATAGACGTCAGACAGGCAATTACTCTATTGGTGGAGCTGCCGGATTTGCTTGGGGAGCTGGTACTTTGGTGCATATGTATGAGAATTTGAGTTATGCATCAAAACACCACTGAAAGCATCTAGCTGGATACATTACTATATTACAGGTAATCTTGTGTCTCTGTGTGTGCGTGTGGGTTTGTTATGTTTTGAATTATTTATGACTTTCATCATTCCCATTTGTAGTGCTGGATATATGAGCATTTCTCCACTGTTGTGGACGGGGGTGCTCTGGATGCATATGAAAAGACACAACCGTGTGCCTGTCGTTGGAAGAGTGCGAAGGTGTTACCGTTGGCGACTTACCGTGCCCGTATAGACAGGTTGAGACCTGATGACGTCTGCTGGACACCATATGCGGAGCACCGGCCCCTTAGGGATTTTGAGCCGATTAGTTTATTTTCCGGTTCGATTAGATGGGGTCCTCACGTCATTAGGTACCTTCCAGACAGGGTAGTTAGGCAGTTCGGCCAAATTCAGCAGATTCCAGAGCTGCCTATGTCGGAAGTCACCTCCACTGATGATGTTGACGAGCGATGGGTCCACTTCTCAGAATACCTTATACCGACCGGTGACTTGGTACATTATCCAAGTCACTGTGTTGCTGGATACATCGAGTGGTTCTATCGTATCTCACATCCGTTTATGACTCCGACACACCATGCACATGCCCGTTCACATCCTCCAGCTGGGCCCATGACTGATCGAGTACCCCCCTGCACCAGATGTTCATCCCTCTCCACCAGATGTTCATCCCCCTCACCCAGATGTGGGTCCCCATGCATCAGATGTTAGTATGGAAGACCAGTCGCCAGCACATGCAGTGGTAAAAATATTACAATTTGTTTATCTATTGTGTTATCAGATTTAATTACATTGTGTAATGCATTTTGTTGTTTTGTTGTAATTTCAGTCTGTTTGCCAACGGCTGACTGAGGGCTTGCAAGCCTTCATCGATGATGGCATCATTACAGAGGGAACAGATGCATACGATAGGACACAGCAGATGTTGCATCTCGCCCGTAGTGTCAGGGACTACGACATTGTATATACTCATAGAAGACGACCTAGAGATGCACAACGGAGGCGCCTTTGAGTAGTTCGTCACTGTTTTATGTACTGATGACCACATTTATGTTCGACATAGTTGGTTTATGTTTTTTCTTTTTTGTTATGTCGAGCAAACTTAGTTGCTTATACCTATATATTGACACAGTTATGCAAAATAACAGTTTATTCATTGTTAAAATAGTTCTACAAATGTTCTAAGTCTACATGTTCACTGCGCAACCTCATACATCTAGCATACATTTGCATTCTACTAATGTAATTATTAGGCCAGGCTTGTGCTTCGCTGGTACAGTGAGCATCCCACAAGAACGTAGTCAACGACATAGGACAATTGTCCTTTAAGAAAACCTGTTTCAAATAACAACGTTAGACAATCATGACTTTGACAGATTTAGGTGGTTCCATAAAATAAACAAATTAATGATATACCTGAACAAAGTGATTACCAAAAACATGACCAATACACAAAATGCGATGAACGTGAGGATCTCTAGGGGGATGACTTCTTAATGGGAAAAACGTCATACTTTGCTGAAGTGAAAGAGATACTACAATGACGTTATATCTTGATGCAATTACATGCTCCATTTCCGTAATATCCATCCATTTATCGACAGCAACCTGTAAAAAACAGTTACTCAAATATATTTAATGTGCACGATTTGCCTTGTTATTAAATCCATATTGTTGATTTGAGGGGGAGTTTCTTGAAGCATAAAGAGATTTGAAGACAAGGAAGTATTTTGGGCTTTCAACATGTTTGAAGAATTGAAGAAAAGATTGTGATCAAATGTAAAAGGAAGGAAGTTCTCTGATGATCCAAGTCATTGCATTCATATCATTCATAAGCTTTTAAGAAATCAATCACAAGGCATTAGGAAATTGTTTTGAATCTTGAAATAAATTAAGTGTTTTTGGAAAAATAGCATTTCACTGGATTAATCGATTATATAAGCAAAGAATCGATTATTTTGTTCTTGTTGCTTTCTGAAAATTTCTCAAGAACAGTTTAATCGATTACACTATCAGATTAATCGATTATTTTAACTGAGAATATACATAATCTGCCTTTGTGATCGATTACATTACTTATACAGATTATATCATCACTCTGGCTTAATCGATTACCAATTATTGTAATCGATTATTTAGTTCAAAGCATATTTTTATAATGACCTGCTTTAATCGATTACCAATTATTGTAATCGATTACATAGTACAAATACAGTTTTCATTGTGCCTGCTTTAATCAATTACACATCGGGATAATCGATTAAATTGCTCGTTGTAGTTACCCAGAATCCTTATGAACACTTTAATCGATTACAGGATCGTGTGTAATCGATTACATATGCTAAATAATCGATTACAGGAGCGCATTTAATCGATTACAAGCGGTTACAAAAAACCTTTATAAATAGAATCCTTGCTCAGCTGTTTTCCTAACTTGAGTAATTCGTATTCTGAGCATCCTAAGGCATTCTAAACATTCACAAAGTGATTTTTCTGGGCTTACTAAGTTCTTGCTTCCATGAAACTCATATGGGTCTAAGAGATTGAGTGAAGCAAGATTTCTCTTTTCAAGGTTTAAGGAAAGCCATGTTCTGAGTTTGTTATTTGCAATCTGGTAATATCATTCTTATTCATATCATCTTTGGATCATCAGGTGATTTCTTTCCTTATTCCTTGAGTTTGTAATTCTCTGTTAAAATTGTATTTGCTTTTCTATTGTAAATTGGTTTCTTGCATAGAACTAGAGATAGTGTTTCTCTAGGGGTTGCTGAGTAGTGTTCTCAGTTTGGGTTTGGCTTCTAAGGGTCTAATAGTGTTTTAGACTTCTAAACTTTGTCAAGGGTTGATAAAGAGAAGCTTGTATTTTCTTGTAAGAATATTGTTTGCAATAGTGGAACTCTACTCTAGTGTTGAGTAGAAGAAAACTGGATGTAGCTTCATAGTGTTTGAAGTGAACCAGTATAATTCTTGTGTGTTCATTTATTTCTGCAAATTTAATTGTCTCCTTTGTGAATTCTTGTTTACTGCTGGTTCTTGAAGCATTACATCTCTTGGGTTGATCTTTGGATAAAGGTTCTTGGTTTCTAAAGTGTTAAAGATCCATAAAGGGAAAAACTCTAATTTTGTTCAATAAATTTTTTAAATTACCAAGCCTAACCTATTCACCCCCCCTCTTGGTTAAGTGTGAAGTGTTCCTATATTTTACACATATAATGATTAAACCAAACAAAATTTTACCTTGGATAATCCATCAACCAGTAGGGACCGTTTTAAGGTTTCAAATCTATGTACCCCACCAAACAAGGCTATATATCCATCAGACCATTCTCCAAGTTCTTTGAGCAAATGACTGTGTACCAAAGACCAAGATTCTTCACCATAACCTAATAAGGCAGCAATTACGCAATATCCATGTAATGCCTGAGTTTTTAATTATGTGAATAAGCCTAGATTAAGGATAATAATTATGCTTCAGGGTATTAAAAGAATCCTTGAGATATGAGGTTTAAAGGAAGTAAAGGCTGGTGCAGGCATGTCACGCGATCAGCGTGGGATTGGCGCGATCAGCACGGGATGCATAAACCAGGCCAATGCTGTCGACCATTTCACGCTACTAGCGTGGTATATGGCGCTATCAGCGTGGGATAGTCGAGCCTGTGGCGCGGTTAGCGCGGAGGATGGCGCGATCAGCGTGAGATGCCTGAAACAGGCTATTTCTCTCGACCACTTCACGCTATCAGCGTGAAGTACGACGCTACTAGCGTGGGAGTGGCGACCAGATGGCGCTATTAGCGTGGGCACGGCGCTATTAGCGTGGGGCTTCGGGCAGGCCTATATAAATAGCTCATTTGAACGAAAATGGAAGAGGGAAAAGAGAGAGAAAGCCATTGATGAGTTGCAGAGCTTTTTATCTTCTTCATCGTTCATCTAAACACCTCTAGCCCAACTGAGAAAGTGATCAGAGCCCCGAGTTAAGTGTTTTACCCCGATTGATTTGTGAGAATAGCCAATAAACAGTGAGATTGATTTCTCTGAGAGAATCCGGAGAGCTCGGAGTTTAAAGGCGAAGGAAGCCTTGTTTGAGCGATCTACCTGAGGGAAAGTGATTCCCTGGTGTTTCTGAACATCACAGAGGTAAGAAACTCGAGCTCTAACCGTTGGTTCTGTGTTTTGGTTTTATTGGTTATGGGGGTATATAGAGGGGTGTTTTTGGAGGTGTTAGAGCCGTTATTAGGCTCGGACTCTGTAGAGTTATGTACTCAGAAGAGTATTCTGAGGGAGATAGAGCCTAGAATCATCATTACTGATGAAGTTTGGTTTTGGCTCTGAGTATTTATGAGCAGAGATAAAAGGCTAGTAATATGACTAGTATGAACCTTAGAGCAGTTAACAAAGTTGCTCATGAGACTATATAGATGAGGTTTATGAGCTTAAACTGCTGATACTGAGGTTTTGGATTATGATAAGGCTAAAGCAGGGACATGCTTTGTATTAGCCTGATCAGAGTCTTTGTAGAGGCTCTGTAGCCTGGTATAGGCTAAGAGAGATCCTGTTAAGGATCAGATAATCACTTGTACAGTGATTTGTTTATGTTGATAGAAAGGATGATAGTTTCCTTTCGTTTGAACGGCCTAGAACCGTATTTGATGTGTTATGTACTGGTTCTTGTGTAGGACGTGAGCCAGATAGCTCTGGTGGTGTTGACCACGAGGCCGGGAGAGCCGGTAATCTGTTGAGAACAGGTAAGCTCACGGTTCTTGCTTGTATATCCTGTACTGTGTTTCACTATTCACCCAGTGAGGTGATGTTTCTGTTATGTGAATGATGGTATATGTTGTGTGAACCCTATGAAAGGGAAATTGATGTTTGATAGTTGATCTGAACCCAGAGATGGGGGATTTTATGTATGGCCATGAGTTATTGATTGATGATTGATCCCTGAGAGGGGATATTGATGTGTGTTGTTCCCTAAGAAAGGGATATTGCTATGCTTGAAATGTAAACTGAACCCTGTGATAGGGGATTGACATGCATGGCTATGAATAGAGTGAATTGTGGCATGACTGGTTGAATGTGAAACCTGTGTATGTAAGTTGTGCTTGAATAGTATCCTATTGCAGTAGGATAGATGATTGAGACTGAGAAAGACCTGGTGAGAGATGAGCCTGTGATATGGAGGTAGCCTCCTATGTGGAGATGTGCCCATATGCACAGAGGTAGCCTCCCCAGGCAATTGTATTGTGTTAGAGGATGAGATGGCCCTGTGATACATAGAGGTAGCCTCGTGATAAGAGATGTGCCTATGTACATAGTGGTAGCCTCACCAAAAGGAGATGTACCTATATATATATATATATATATATATATATATATAGAGGAAGCCTCCGCTAGGGATACATGTAAGAGATGTGTCAAGTATATAGAGGTAGCCTCCCTGTGAGGAGATGTTTCCTATATACTTAGATGTAGCCTCTGCATGACAGTTATTGATGTGATGAATGGCTTTATGCCATGAGTATGCCTTGATTTGGCTGATGAATGTGTATAACCTGATTGTAGTCAGGTGTTTTGTGATTGATATACAGATATGTGTGTGTGTTGTCAGTGAACCAGGGGAAGGAAATACCTTCAAGGGCCCTGAGTTTACTGAGATTTTATATCTCACCCCGTTTGTGGGGCTTATGATGCAGGTGATTCATCTGGAGGAGCAGAGAGATCCCAAGGCAAGAAGCCTGTGCAGGGATAGCTGCTGTTTGCACACTCTAGGCTAGATGATAGGAGCATGTGGCTCTGATGTTTTGTACCTAGCCTTTAGATTTGCTTTTGCTATACCCTGAGGGGTTATTTGTACAGTTTTGTATCTAAACAGAGATATGTATACTCACCATACTATATGTACAGTGTATCTGAAAGGACATTTGTTGATGTCACTTATATTATGTGCTTCCAAACTGCTTAATCTCTGATTGATTATATGCTTGTATGTGGTTATGTCTGGTAATGACCCTCAGATTGAAGGGGGCGTTACAATCCACAATTACCATCTGCCTTCACATCGGTGATATTCAAGATGAACTTCTGCATAAATGGGTGAAATTGATCTAGCATTGGAACCATCTCGCGATGCATGCCAACATCACATGAGGAAAGGGACTGTTTTGGAGTTGAGCAACTATTCTGCACTGAATGAAACTCGTCTACATACTCAAAGTAAGACGGGTCCCTTCTCGTTGACCTTTCGTGCTTTGTCATCTTCTTCTTGGGAGCACCTTTAGTTTTGACCTTATCAGGGGGAGGGCACATGGAATTTAAATCAGGGTACGCAATTTCTTTAAGTTTACTTTTAACTGTCATTTTCCCAACCAAATCAAGCTTTTCAAAACGGTTTGAAATGGCTTCCATCTCTTCAGTTATGGTGACTTCGGAATCATGCATACCTTCACTTGAAAAGTTTAATCTCCGCCAAAAAATATGAACGGTGTCAATTGGAATGCTGCCAATAGGGGTGGAAATAGGCCAGGCCAGGCCAGGCTTTGGCAGGCCTAAGCCTGACCTGCATCACTATGACTAAGCCTAAGCCTGGCTTGTTACCTGTTTAAAAAATTTATTTAGGCCTGAGCCTGGCCTGTATAAAAGCCTGGCCTGACCTGAAAGCCTATATACAAGGCCTGATTAAACTAGAATAAATAATTAAAGTAAGAAAATTAGCATAATAGACATGCTTCTCTTATAAATTATAATTACCAAACATGATATTCTTCCTATTCTAAATTTCTAATCAACAAGTCTCATATTCTTCTTATTCCAATTTGAAAAATAACTATAAAACTTAAAGGTAAATTCCTATCAAGAAATTACCAATCTGCAGAAAACAAATGACCATCTAATATAAATTCCTATCAAGAAATTACCAATCAGCTGTACCCAACATAATTAAAAATTGGTACACAAAAAAATTCATATGAATAGGTATGAAAATAAAGAAGTGAAACACTGCTCTATGGGAGAATTAGTTTCACGGTGATTAACAAGATTCCATGCACTCAAACAGAAACATATATAACAAACAGAAATTGTAACAGAGGAATGATATTTGAATCTCATTATTCTAAATGATAGAGCAATGATACAATTTGTCAGTTTCCACTATGCAGTAACCATTTTGATAACCATTATGCAATATATTATTTGAAAAGAGTACACTTATGCAGTAACCATTTTGATAACCATTATGCAATAACCATTTTGATAACCATTATGTAGTAACCATTTTGATAACCATTATGCAATAACCATTTTGTAATTTCCACGAAAGTGTACACTTTGATAATAAGAGAAACTGAGAAAGATGCTGAACTGTTTGAACAAGTTGCTAAATGTCAGTTTCCTCTATGCAGTTTTCACTATGATTAAAAAATAGATGTTTAACTATAAATGATTAACTATTTTCAAATTAATTCGTCAGTCATCAAGTTTTTGTTTAAAAAACAGATGTTCCCAAAACATGATGTATTATATCTAAATAAATGGTCCTGAAAGTATACATCTTAATGCTATTTCTGTTTTTTTTTCCTTCAACCTCGGATACATGTTGATGATTACCAATGAACTGTAAATAGGCATCATATTTAATACCAAAAACTTGTACACAAAACATATTTTACAGTGTACTTACACTCGAGCAATTGAAATTTAATCCAACAGTCTCTGATATATATGTGTATGCAAGATATATTAAAAGTATAAAAGCAACAAACCACACCAGCCACATTTTCCATAAGTTTGATTGCATGTCCAAGTACATAAGTTTTGAACTGATAATAAGCATGGAAGAAAATAAAATAAACTACAACAAATTATTAAATTCGAACAAACAACAAACAATAAAAGAGAGAGAAAGCGAAAAGAAGCAGAAGCAAGCACCAGAAGCGCGATTAGAAGCTTGAAGAGATGAATTACAGTGAGACACGTTGTTAGCCTTCGATCTTTCTAGAAAAGACGCGTCTTCTGAGGATTCTCCTTCTTGTCGTTGCTGTTGCTGTTGCTGTTGCCGGGCCGGGATGTGGTAACTGAGAAGTGAGAAGATGACGGTGCACGGCTGAGGTAGGAGGTGACTAGGTGAGGAGTGAGGACTGTCTTGCTCTGTTAGGGTTTAAAGTTTAGAAAGAAAGTTGAAAGTGAGGAATGAGACTCAGGAGTTAGGAATGAATGAATGAGGCACAAATTGAACAGATGGACCAAGAGTTCGTGAACCCTAAGTGACTATGAGTGAATTTAGTTTATACAGGCATATTATTCAGGCTTCGTGGGCTTTTTTTAAAGCCTACAGCCTGGCCTTTTTAATTAAATAGGCTTTTGAAAAAGCTCAAATTTGGCCTTTTTAATAAACAGATCAGGCCAGGCCATAGGCCCCTGACAGGCTGCCTGGCCTACTTCCACCCCTAGCTGCCAACCACATACTTTGCTAGCTCACAAGCACAAGGCAAACCATGAGTTGTTCTCATAACACATCCACACCGAGAAGGATTTTTCCCTGCATAATGAACTCGCTCATACTCAGCAGCAATTTGGTTTAAGGCGTACCTGGATACCATGCCAACAAGTCTGTTGTATAAAGTGAGTTTAAAAACATGGCCTACAACATGTGTGCTATTCTCCAAAGATGCCTTGATTTCATTATGTTGCAACGTGATCATGTTGTTCATGACTTCCCAAACAGTGCATAAGTCTCCAATACTATTCTGCAGTAGGCGCTTTAAGTTCGAATGTGCAGATTCCACCCTGCAGATGGGTCATTTAATCAATTAATGCAAAATACAATAAATTTATGGAAATATCAATGTAAGCAGTGTAAAATAACAAACTTACCTGTTTGTTGTTGTATTTCCAAAATGCATGACTTTGTTTGTCCATGCTGTCACAAATTTTTCTTTGTGAGGATTCAACCAAGTGTCCTTCACGTAATCAACAAACGTAGGCCATGGTGCACATGCAACATCAAACTTCATAAGACATTCATGATATTGCTTTTCGGTACCACAGTCAACAAGACTTCCCCAAGCTTCCATGATATACTCCCATGCATGACTCTGCCTAACATAAGTTTTGCATTTTGCCTTCACATTCTTGTCAATGTGAAACCGACACAATAAATTGGTTGAATCTGGAAAAACACATTTCACAGCACTCATCAAGGCTGGATCTTTATCGGTAACAATCACCTTTGGGAAGAATTCACTTTCCAAAAAAATCCCTCTAAAGCGTTCAAGGGCCCAGACAACATTGTTGATGCATTCAGCCTCTAAATAGGCAAATGCAGCTGAAAATGTCATGCCAGTAGGTGTGACACCAACAATGTCAAGTAAAGGAAGTATGTACCTGTTTGTTTTGTAGGTACTATCTATGAGGAACACCATATGATATGCATTACTCAGCTGTACCGCATCTGGATGTGCCCAAAACAAGTCACGTACAACATTTTCATCCTTCACTCGATGCCAATGAATATACATGTCGTGTTCGAGAAGTTTCATCTGCTGTTGCATTTCAGTATTATCGCCTCTTGAACGTGTCCGGTATGCATATCTTGCATTGTAAACTTGCTTCAAACTTGTTACATTATCGGCATTGTGCTCCTTCATAGTTAACAGAATATTTCTTGGTTTAACCATGGACCTTGTCATATCAGCAACAATCACTTTTTCCTCCTCAGTTATTCGACCAACATATGGGTGTCCACAAAATGACTTGGCCAAAACATGATTATGATTGCCACATATTAGGTTCACCATCCACCCTTGACCTCCCGGGACTGGTTTACCTCGCAACTTAAAAGGACACTCACATTTTCTAGTGCTAGTGACTGAAGGTGTGAAACCTTTTTTCCATGCTCTATATTTTCCACTCCTTTCACAACCAATTAACACAAATGACGTTCTTCCTACTTTTCCAGTTTTTGTGTCACTCCTCATTATAACCGCTACAAAACCATTCTGAAATGCAACCGTACGAGCCCATTTCAATATCGCATCACGCGAATCAAACACCTACACAAATGGATAATTCATATTTAATATGCTAAATACAATCATATAACAACTTTAAATACATTCAAATTCACATTATTACCTCATTTGTTTGGAACCCTGTAGAACAATCAATTAAACAAGGATTATCATCAAACGCATCGGGGTCTACACCATTATCTTCATTACATTCAAACGCATCAGCGTCTACTCCAATGTCTTCATCCATATTAACTTCTTCTGACATTATACTATCATAAATCTAGTCATTGTTGTCCATCCTAACAAATAACAATTTTATTTACCATAAAAAGCTCCATGTACAAGCTAAGACCAATACACACAAATAAAATATACAGGACGCATGCCTAACACGCATACAATGACATTGACAACACTATGATGAATGTTATAAAATAACTTTGTGGTCCTTTAATCGGTGGTCAACAATTTGTACAGAACGCATGCCTGATACACCTTGTCGAAGGGTAAAATGACATTGACAACACTATGACAAATGCTACAAATTTTACATAACACATGTGAAATGGTAAAACCTCAGTCGAAATTGACAATATTATGTACCATACCGACAAAAGACAAAAATCAATAATGACATGTCTCAATCAACGTTGGATACTAAACAAGGCTCTATCAAAAACAAAACCACACAACTATAAATAACACAAAACACCCTTAAGACAACCACAGACTCTCACACAACACACCTCCACCACCAAAAATTCCATTTCACTACTATGGCATTCTTAGGAGAAACAAGCAGTCAAACAATTTCTAACTCCAAATTAGCATTCATTTTTCCAAATGGATCAATGAAACACAACCAAACTGGTGTTTCTTTCCAATGTCCCACTCCAATACCAATGCGCGTTTCTAATGAGTGTTCGTTTCAGGCACTCAAGACTAGAATGCACAACACCCTTATCCTAACCAATAACCAATTTGTGAATGAAATCTACTACCGAAAGTCATCCCTAGATGTAGCTCAAGAATATTTTTTTCATTCTTTGCAATTGAGAAATGATGATGATGTTTGCACAATGTTAATGTGCAGCGAGCAATATTCGTGTGTTGGCCCTATAGAATTATTGTGTACCATCAACAGAACACCCGATGATATACTCAACCTACTTCGATCCACTATCGTCCCTACACATGATGCAATCTTATATTACAACGGCAAATGGAACATACCACGACAAGCAAATTTTGTGGGTTATTCCTTCACTGGAACAAATCCAATCAGATTTGAAATTCCTTCAGGATGCAACATTCAAACACTCAAGGATGTCATCAAGCAAGTTGCGCCTATAGGGGTCCCCCCTTATGGAATTCACAACTCTCAAGTGGTAAGAAAATTATTTTTTCGAAAGCCATCCCATGCAAAATATTCACACAACACAATCGCATATCACATAATAGAGTTGATGACCGATGAAGACGTGTTAAAGATGTTTGCAGAATCCAACTACTGGAAGCGTTTTGGTTCAATCGACATTTTAGTTATTTTTAACAAACCAGTTACCCAACAAGCCCTGATAACAAATGCAGGTGTTGGGCATGATGCTTACTAGAATGATTGAAATGGAACAAGAAGAATATTCGCTGCACACCATCCTTCGTTATTTTCATTTTATTAATTTGTGTTTTCGTCTTTGTCTCTCTGTCTCTCATGTGAATCAAAGTTATTCAACGTGTTTTTATTATTATTATTATGTGCAATCCTGCGTTATTTTCATTTTATTAATTTGTGTTTAATTCCGTTTTGTCTCTCTGTCTCTCATGTGAGTCAAACTTATTCAAGGTGTTTTTTTTTTATTATTATTATGTGCAACTACGTGTATTTCTTATTATTCATGTTTGTCCTCATTTATATTGTTTAATTTATCAAAATAAACTCAATTTTATTCAAAAACATATTTGCAACAACTTTACAAATTCTAAAAAGCCAAAAAATCAGCAATCTCATATCATACGGATTAGCCAATCCGTATGAACCATACAGATTGGCCAATTCGTATGACTCGTATGGATTACCGAATCCGTATGACTCATACAGATTACCGAATCCGTATGACAGCAAAAAACACCACATACCTTTACACTGTGACGACGCACACCGGCCTCCGACAGCCACCCACACGTCCGACGAAATGGACGAAATGCCACCAATAATCACCAACCAAAATGACACCAACACCTCAGGCGATCAAAATGAGCAACAAAAAACAAAACGAAATGCTTTGGGAACTCACATACATGTGATATATCTCAGCTGGCCTTCAGGGGTACTTTTGGGTTTTTTTAAAAAATAATGGTGTAGTAGAAGTTTTGAATGGTGTATGAAGAAGCACTCTCAACTAGCGGTGAACAAAAATAACTGACCTAACCCAAAATTGAGAAAATTGAGAAAAAAAAAAGTTGGTGTTTGGGTGGGTTCAGAAGGGTCAGCAGGTAGGACAGGTTGGAAAAGTGGTTTTGCACTATTTTCTATTGGTAGTTTCAAAGACAAATACATGACCCATCGAAACTCAAAATCAACCGTATCATGAGATCTAATTAAGAGGGGTTTTAAAAATCTTAGGTAAAAGCTTTGTTAACTAATTTCACTCTTCACTTTTCCTCCAATATCGTTTCCTTTTTCACATCCAAACCTAAAATCGTTCTCTCCCAAATTTGAGATGACATATACTCTCTTCATTCCCCTCTCATGGATCTCCTTATTCTTAATTGTGTTTTCCTTTCCCTTTCTTTGCTATGGCTTCCAGTCCATAAGCAAAAGGTAAAGGGGTTTTGGAACACACGATTAGGGGTGGCAAAATGGGTCAGGCCCGACGGGCCAGCCCATTTAACCCACCAAAAAAGTAGGCTGGGTTGAAAGTGTCAACTCACTGAATGAAACAGGCCGAACCAACCCGGCCCACAAAAATGTGGGCCAAATCCGAGCCAAAGGTGGGCTAACCCGACGGACCAAGAGAAGCTAACTAAATTAATTTCATAATTTGTAGCCAGTAGGCTTGTCCATTATCAGTTGTCCTTGTTTTATAGGGGTGGGTCACGTGGGTTAGTCTTTGGAATTTTTGAGAGACAGATCACATATCAGAGAGAGAGACTCGTGACTTCGTCTTCTTCGTGTGAGAGCCTGAAAAGTGAGAGCCGAGGTCCTTGCAGCGAGACCTGCACCAGCACCGCCGCCAGCGTCTCCACTCTCCGTCCCCGCACAACCTGTGTCTTCTGCTCGATCTCCGTCACTGTCGGTGTCACCGTCCGTCCCAGAAGCAAAAGGCAGTGTTTCCCAAGCCCAAGCAGAAGAGCAGAGCAGAGTACCCTTTCTGGGTTTCTCACACCAACCACCACCAGTACGCCACGGCTCCACCACACCAACCACTAGGTACGCTTTGGGCTTTCTCAAACTTATCATCATTCACATATTTTTTTTCCTGAGTGAACTTACGATTTCATCCATGAAATCATGAGTGAAGTTGTAGTTTGAGGTTTCACATCCATGAGACCGATTGAGTATTTGAGTTTACCCGTGACCGTGAGTTTACGCACTGAACTGTTGATTGTTGATCTCATTTTGTGTGTTGGTTGAGTGTAAATTGAGCATTGAGGATAGTCTTTATTCAATTTGAAAATTGTAAAGAAAAGAAAGCTCTGAGCTGGTATAATGTTCATGAATTTGTTAATCATCCACACCAACAATGGCTGCTATGAACCAATATGCTATGAAACCCTGCAGATTAAACGATTTGTTTGATTTATGAACACAAAAATATTGTACATATCTTTGCTCTGTTATGATTGAAACAAATTGTTACTTTTGATTTTTAAGTGGCTATAAAGTAGTAATATCCTAAATAAGTTGTCCAATAATTATTCTTTTATGACTCTTGTTGACTCTTTCTTTATGGCTTACAAAGGTCGTTGCTCTTTTATGACTATTTTTGATGTTTATTGTCCAATAATTGTTCTAGCTATTATCCTAAATAAGTTGTTAAAACATGAATGTGTTTGGCAGCATCTTTTAATGATCATTCTTTGATAATGTTATTTCCTGCATCTTTTAATTATCATTCTTTGACCTTTTAATGAACTTTTTAGTGGCTGGTATTTTATTCCTTTTGTTGTTTTAAATTGATTTTCTGCAGTGCTTTTCTTTGAGTGATTAAATAGTTGTCCCAAATTTTAATATGGACTCTAAGACTGTGAATGAGCAAGATGTTGAAAATTTTGAAGTGCCTATTGAATTATCTCAAGCTGATGAACCAACCAAGAAGAAACGGAAAGCAACAAGTTCAGATTGCTGGAATTTTTTCACTAAGATAGGAGTGGGTGATGATGGGATAGAAAGAGCATAGTGTAAAGCCTGTAAAACAAAGTATAAAATTGGGGGTAATGCATATGGGACATCTCACTTAAATCGTCATATCCCAAAGTGTAAGGGAATTAAATTTGAAGATGTTGGTCAAATTATGGTAGACTTACATGGAAAATTAAAGTCTCCAAAGTTAGATCAAATGGTGTCAGGTGAGATGTGTGCTGCTGCAATCATTGAGCATGATTTGCCATTTAAGTTTGTTGAGTATAAAAAGATTAGAAGTTGGATTAAGTATTTGAATCCTGATGCACACCCTATTCCTAGGAATACTGTAAAATCTGATGTCCTAACCATTTACAAGAGAGAGAAGGAGAAGCTAAAAAAGATGATGGCTAGTATTCCAAATAGAATATGTTTAACTTCTGATTTATGGACCTCTTGTACCTCTAAGGCTTACATATGTTTAACTGCTCATTTTGTTGATGTTGATTGGAAGTTAAATAGTAAAATTCTTAATTTTTGTCATATGCCTCTTCCTCACACTGGATTTGACTTGGCTTCAAGGGTTTTTTCAATTTTTGAAAGATTGGAAAATAGAGCAAAATATTTTTTCTCTCACTTTAGATAATGCATCCGCCAATGATACATATGCAAGACATTTTGAAAAATGATCTTGGAACAAGTGGTTGATTATTATGTGATGGAGAGTTTTTTCATATTCGTTGTTATGAACATATTTTGAATCTTATTGTTCAAGAAGGATTAAAAGTGGGTAATGAGGCCTTACATAAAATTAGAGAGAGTGTGAAATATGTGAAGGGATCAGATCGTATGATGAGAAAGTTTAAAGAATGTATTCAACAGCTTGGCCTTGAGTCTGATGGTAGTGGGAAGCAATTGTGTATAGATGTTTCCACTAGATGGAATTCCACTTATATGATGCTTTGTAGTGCTCTCAAATATCAACGGGCATTTGGAAATTTTCAATCAAAAAGATCCTAAATACAAGTGGTGTCCTTCAGTAGATGAGTGGAAAAGAGGAGAACAAATTTGTGAGTTCTTGTTACCATTCTTTGATACTATAAATTTGATTTCGGGCACTTCCTATCCTACTTCCAACCTATATTTCTTGCAAGTTTGGAAAATTCAGCGTGTTCTTACTGAGAGTTTACAAAGTGAAGATGAGGTTATAAGGAGTATGGGGAAATGATGATGATGAAGTTTAAGAAATACTAGGATGAGTATAGCACCATTCTTGCATTTGGAGCAGTTCTTGACCCACGTATTAAGTTTACTTCATTGAGTTATTGTTACTCATCAACTGATGAATCTACTTGTCAGGAAAAGATTCAACTTGTGCGAACAAAGTTATACATGATCTTTGAGAGGTATTCAAACCCAAGAAACATTAATAATGTTGCCTCTATTCAGAATCTTGACCCAAGACCCCAAACTAGTTCTTCAACCATGTCAAAGGAACTCAAGGGAATAAATCAAAGAATGATTGGTGTAACTACATGCTTATTAATTATTATTATTATTATTATGTTATTATATAAGTATTTACTTTTTAGTGTTGTCCACTTCGTTGATTTTATTTTATTTTTTTGTGTTCAACTTGTCATATGTAATAGGAATTGAAAATGCATAGTAGTCAACTTGCTTCTAAAGTTGGAAAGTCACAACTTGATGTTTATCTAGATGAGCCAAACTTGGATTTTGTGTACTATGAAGAGTTGAATGTGTTGCAATGGTGGAGGGATAGTCATAATCGCTTTCCAGAATTATCCATAATGGCTCGTGATGTGTTGAGCATTCATATTACTACAATGGCTTTTGAATCTGCTTTTAGCATTGGATCACATGATATAAACAAGTATAGAAATGTCTCTTGTCAGAAAATGTCGAAACCTTGATTTGTACTCGTAGTTGGCTGCATGGTTTTGCTGAGAATGGTAATTTCTTTAATTTCATTATTTTACAATTTAAATTGCCAATTAATTTTCTTTTAAATCATCATTATTCATTAGCTATTTTTATTTTTTATTTTTTGATTATAATTTATAGCTGAAGATGGTGAGGATGACTTTTGTGCTTTAAATATGGATCCAACTGTTTCCAAGGGATCAAATACAATAACTATTGAAGATGCTTAGATGCAACTACTTCTTCAATTTAATTATTTTGCATTTTGGAAGTTGTAATATTTTTAACTTGTTTTTAGCAAATTTTAAATTTAATGTATGAATGTTGCTTTGCTAACTTTAATTTCATGTATTAAAATGATTGCAGACATGGATTCATCATTAATTTTTAGCATAAATTAATTACATTTGTATTTTTTTTATATAATTTTTGTGGCTTTTTTTTTTTAAATTAACTTTTTTTATTTTTTATTTTTTAGGTGGACTGGCCTGCTGGCCCACTAACTCACTTTAAAGTGGGACAGACTAGTATTTCCAATCCATTTTGCAAAAGTGGGCTAGCCCGGCCCAACTCATTTTTTTGGTGGGTTGGGCCAACTAGGCCCGTTTTTGGTGGACTGATCCACTTTGTCATCCGTACACACGATGACCCATTTTTCTATCCTTTGTAAGCAAACACAACATCTCCTTTTGTCAGTGATTGATGTGAAACCGCCAAAATATGTTGTGCCTGTCGTTTCAATGAAGACCTCGCGCACATCGCAGATCTGAAGATTGAGAGCTTATCCGAGACGAGAGTATGATTCAAACACTAAGCTACGCTTTAGGAAATGGGTATTCCTCTTTTCCTTTGTTTTTAAAATGGGTCACTGAAAGTCGTTGCTTTTCCCCTTTTTCTGCTCTTTGAGGCTCACAAATAGAAAAGTGCATGAAATTTTTTTCTTGTTTAAATGCGCCCTCACGAGCTAACTTGATTGTGGTTTGTATGTGGTTTTGGTGTTTGTTAGATTTACGTGGTTTTTGTGGAGTTGTGGTGTTTGACTTAAATTTTAGTGAATATGTTAGTTTTAATTTGTAGATCTTAACCTATGCTGGATAAAGTACTCGGTTAGTTCAAGGGGGCACCTGTCACATCCAAATCGAGTATCCAAATCGAGTAACCTTTCAGTTACATACCCACATATTTTGTACAACACACCTCGGCCTTCAATATAGGCAAAGGACGAGTACCATTCAGTCATGATTATCACCAATAAACTTACTTAAGGGTAATTACTTGATTAGAAGTACCAAAGAAGGATTAAGAGATGTATTAGTCAACTGGTAATCAAAACGTGCAGACCCTCTATGGTCAGTATAAATAAGGGTGAACCCCCTAGGTAAGAGGAGGGATTCATTCTCGAATATTCACTAGATATCATCTACAACTCTGAGCCGAATTCTTACTTGAACGTTGAAGTGCCTTTTACAAGTATCCCCTCACTTTTTCGGACTCACACACACCAAAGACTTCAACGAAGAACCATAAGAGAAGACCCTTGGACACAACAAAAGGTTAATTTTTTGACACAATAAAAGACCCTTCAACATAAGTATCAATGTTCACTGAACATAACCCCTTCTAGTATTGAATGCATGCACTGTTAAAGATATTCATATTATCATCTCTTGCTCCATTTTTTTCCCCTTTTCCCCTAATAGTTATAATATATATTTGTCAGTGACTTGTGCTCTATCACATATGATAGCTCTATTTTCGCCACTCTATTTTTTATGTCTAATATTTATATACTAGCTCGTTTTTGCAAAGCAACGGGTTTATGGTTCATTTTTGCAATTACAAGGTATAACTCCACTTTTCTATTTTACACAATCAATGTTGAATGAATAACAATAACCTCAAGATGTTTAAGTTGATAATAAATGGTATTGTGATCTGTACTTAAGAATGGGTAGAGATTTGGTTAAAAGGAAACTCGTTAACTGGTGTTCTTTATTTTTTCTTACAAAAATGTGAGTTTTGCTGTGCTTCATTTTCTTACTCTTCATTTTCTTTTCCTATTATTGTTACTTTCTAGTCTATGTATTAAGTTTTTTACGCTTAGCTTATATATTTTGTTTTATGGCATTACCAGGTTTTTGTAGACAAATATATTAATGGAGCTCAATTTAGACTTCGGAGAGTGATTGAAGCATGTTGTTATCATTTTAGTCATTTTGTAATTAATTTTTATTTTCTTTTATTGGATGTAAGTAATTCATTCCAGATTTTTAATTTTATTTTGTAATGTCTCTGTTTAGATTTTTGTAACAATTTTAATCAAAATTGATATTTTTATTTATTTATTCCTTTTGCAATTTGGATCTAAACAAAATATTGATTGGCCCAGATAAAAGGATGTTAAAAAGTACGGAAAAACTTTATACACCCAAAAAAAAACTCATACACCATTCTGGAACAGTGCATTTCCAAAAATACCCTCACTTTTATTACGCTTCATACATACGGATTCGTAAATCCATAAGATTCTTACGGATTCACGAATCCGTAATTTCTTTTTTGAGTTATACGGATTGTCTAATCCGTATGGGCCATACGGATTGTCGCCATACAGATTACCCAATCCGTAAGTAAGTTTTTTTTTAATTTAAAAAATATTTTTCCAAATAATGATGCATGTAGGTTTCGAACCTGTGACCTTCAGGTTATTAATACGACGTTTCAACCAACTGTGCTAGTAAGTCAATTATGTTAAAAGCCAATTAATGTTGATACATATAATATTAAATTTTTTAATGTATATGTAATACACGTATAAGTTTACATAATAAATTTTGTAACAACTAATTTTGATATGATAATTAAAGTATTTTTTTACATATAAAAATCATAGTTTTAAATAAAAATCATAATTTCAATAAAAAATTGCAAGTCTAATAAAAATTATATTTGTATTTACAGGTTAAATTAAAAATTATATCTGTATTTATAGTTTATTAAACCTACAAATTTTTATTAAACTTATAATTTTTATTTAAATCTATGATTTTTATATGTAAAAAATACTTTAATTTTTAATAAACTGTAAATACAGATATAATTTTAATTTAACCTGTAAATACAAATATAATTTTTATTAGACCTTCAAATTTTTATTAAAATTATGATTTTTATTTAAAAATATGATTTTTATATGTAAAAAATACTTTAATCATCAGACCAAAATTAATTGTTACAAAATTTACTATGTAAGCTTATACGGTATTAAATATACATTAAAAAATTTAATGTTATATGTATCAACATTAATTGACTTTTAGCATAATTGACTTACTAGCTCAGTTGGTTGAAGTGTCGTGTTAATAACCTGAAGGTCACAGGTTCGAAACCTACATGCATCATTATTTGGAAAAATATTTTTTAAATTAAAAAAAAAAACTTACTTACGGATTGGGTAATCCGTATGGCCCATACGGATTGGACAATCCGTATAACTCAAAAAAGAAATTACGGATTCACGAATCCGTAAGAATCTTACGGATTTATGAATCCGTATGTATGAAGCGTAATAAAAGTGAGGGTATTTTTGGAAATGCACTGTTCCAGAATGGTGTATGAGTTTTTTTCTGGGTGTATAAAGTTTTTCCCTAAAAAGTATGAGGATAAACAACAAAAGTAAAAATGAATAAATTCAAATTAGGCCATTCAAATGTGATTTTGGCCCACTGGGTTCATACGTGCATCAACCCATTCGCCCAAACCCAAACCCACACAACTCGAATGTTTATTTGATCAAGTTCGGGATTGAAATTACAATCTAGTGGGATAAACTTCATACATCATTATGTTTTCTTATACATCATTTGATTATTTTAAAACCCAAAAATACCCTTCAGCAGCTTTCCTTTTATATTTGTTTGGTTGTATAGCTTTCTTTCTTTTTTTTTTTTTTTCCATTATTCAGTTCACTTCGTTCATTTTAGTGCGGCTGCGATATTTGGAAAGGCTGTGCGTTGGTGCTAGTTGGTGGCATTGTGTTGATTTCGTCGGAGTTTTGGCGTGGTGGTGGTCGTCGGAGTCGTCGGTGGTTGCAGAGGTGAGTTGTGCTGTTCTATGTTGCGTACGGATTCGGTAATCCGTATGGCCTTTACGGATTAGCTAATCCGTATGGCGCATATGGATTGTACAATCCGTAAAGGCCATACCGATTACATAATCCATACGGATATTACAGATTGGGTAATCCGTATGACCTTTACGGATTATGTAATCCGTATGGCCTTTACGGATTACCTAATCTGTATGGTTCTTACGGATTACCCAATCCGTATGCGCCATACGGATTACATAATCTGTAAAGGCCATACGGATTACATAATCCGTAAAGGTCATACGGATTACCCAATCTGTATAATACAAAATCAGCAATTTGTAAAAAAAAAAATAATTTAAAAATGGTTAAAAATGAATTTAAGAAAAATTAGCTTAATTTTATAAATTATTTGAGTGTGTAAATACGAAAAGTGAATTTTTGAATTGATTATGGAAATTGTGATGTTGAGAATTTGATCATTTGTTAAATGACAATATTTTGTTTAAATAATTTGTAAAAAGATATGTAGTTGTTAGGATGGACAACAATGAGTGGATATATGACAGTATTATGTCTGAAGAAAATTATATGGATGAAGACATCGGAGCGGACCCTGATGCGTGTGAAGACAATAATTGTGTAATTGATTGTTCTGCAGCGTTCAACACGACTGAGGTATTTATGTGATTTTTAATGTAGTACATTCTGTGAAATGATTGAAATAAGAAGATTAAAGATGAATTATTAATTTGTGTAGGTGTTTGAGTCACGTGATGCGATATTAAAATGGGCTTGGAATATTGCAAATGAGAATGATTTCGTAGCTGTCATAATGAGGAGTGACACATCGACGGGAAAAATAGGAAGGACATCATTTGTGTTAATTGGTTGTGAAAGGAGTGGAAAGTATAGACCATGGAAAAAAGGTTTCACACCTTCAACGACTAGTTCTAGAAAATGTGAGTGTCCGTTTAAGTTGCGAGGCAAACCAGTCCCGGGAGGTCAAGGGTGGATGGTGAAGCTTATATGTGACATTCATAATCATGCTTTGGCTAATTCATTTTGTGGACACCCATATGCTGGTCGACTAACTCAGGAGGAGAAGATAATTGTTGCTGATATGACAAGGTCGATGGTGAAACCAAAACATATTCTTCTAACTTTGAAGGAGCACAATGAGAATAATTATACAACTTTGAAGCAAGTATACAATGCAAGATATGCATACCGCACGTGTACAAGAGGTAATAATACTGAAATGCAACAGCTGATGAAACTTCTTGAATGTGACATGTATACTCATTGGCATAGATTGAAGGATGAAAATGTTGTACGTGACTTGTTTTGGGCACATCTGAATGCAGTACAATTGAGCAATGCATATCATATGGTGTTCTTGATAGACAACACATACAAAACAAACAGGTGTAGACTACCTTTACTTGACATTGTTGGTGTGACACCTACTGGGATGACATTCTCAGCTGCATTTGTCTATTTAGAGGCGGAACGTACTAACAATGTTGTGTGGGGCCTTGAACGGTTTAGAGAGATTTTTCTTAAAAGTGAATTTTTCCCTAAGGTGATTGTTATGAATAGAGATTTAGCATTGATGAGTGCAGTCGAAATCATTTTTCCAGAGGCAACCAATTTATTGTGTAGGTTTCACATTGACAAGAATGTGAAGGCAAAATGTAAAACTTATGTTCGCCAGCAAAATGCATGGGATTATGGGATCGGGGAGGAGTAATCTTATTCTTAATGGTGTGTTATGTTAGCAATTTTAAATTTTAAAAGTTTTATCCTCGAGTTCATCAAACTTGCTCTTTTTGAACAGGCTCGATTTGGCTTAGATGATATGAAGGCATCATGAATCACAGATTCAGAAGTTCCTGACGAGTAGCTCTTGCATGCTCACACTAATTTCATATCAACTTTACTAGCATGATAAATAAGCATCAACTTTCATGTTGTGCCGCTAACTACTCTATTAAGATCATATATTGTTTCTATATTATATCAATAAACATTCCTAAATTCAAACAGATACTTAATATTGAATTTTTTAAAATTTTCTTAATTTAAAACACAAAAATTACTCATACGGATTACACAATCTGTATGCTACCCCCTACGCCGTTTCAGACCAGAAGGAGAAATCACTCACCTCGAAATGCAGTAGCCACCAAATGGAGAAGACGATGTCATGACGGAGAAGACCGATTCTGATGAAGGTCGTATCAACCAAAGCACAAACGATGGTGCAGGAGCGGGAGCGGTGGAGGAGCGGGAGCGTTGCAGAGCAGAGTTATTGGATTTTTTAAATACTAAAACATAGAGGGTATTTTTGGATTTGCACTATTAAAGTAATGGTGTATTGGAATTTCAAATGGTGTATGAAGTCCATCTCCAATCTAGTGGGTTCATGCTGAATGAACTTTTGAACTAAATTCAACTAACCCGACTCATTGCATATCCCCACATACAATATGGTTTAAGCATATATACATAGATATAAATACTACAAACTATCAATTCATAATTAATAAATTAATTCTAAACACTTAAGGAGATTTAATTCAGTACATTCGATTCAACGACTTATTGGAATATTTTCTTTTTTATTAAAAACCTAAAAATCATCTTATTTTTTCATTTCTTGCCTTTTACTTTTTTCTGTAAATGAAACATACCATAAAATGGCATAAAGATTATGAGATCAAATTAAAAATGGAAAATAAGTTAAAGGATTTTTTCCCATAACCATATTACGTGGCATTCTTTTTATTGAGTGCAAAAATCAAGAGCACATGGGCATATTTTAGTCAACATAAGTTAAAACTCATCGGTAAATGATTAGGGAACAATATTGTGGCATGTCATAATCAGATCAAGCAACATTACATTTTGGATTTAGTACGAAATACTGTTGTGTCAAAGACTTTGAGAAAAAATCTTGTTCTTGGTATCGATAGGTTGGACTGCAATATTGTGCCAATGGTATTAATTAGCTTCCTCTTCACTTCTTGATTTATACCACCCATTGACACTATCTCAGCATATGCAGCTGGTTCTTTGTTACCCTCAAAAGATATTGGCACTGACCCCTTCAATATGACCATCACAAACTGCACATATATAGTCACAACACAGGTTTTAAGTCACAGTATCCCATAGAATTGAAGACATTTAAGCTTGATATTACTAATTCTATCATTCAGTTTACAATGAAAGACAGTAGAGAACCAAATTAATTTTGGGCCTTAATAAGTTCCCTCAGTTGGTTGGTTGATTGCTTTGAGGTTCATGAGATTTCACTGGCAACAACAAAGAATCAAAAGACCTTATTATGTTTCTGAGTTAATTTAGTTAGTTCAATTATGAATAAGTGAGTTTTTTTCTTTTTTGATCAGTGAGTACGTGAGTTCAATTACTTATGATGCAGTCAGTTGTTTTTTAGGTCTTTCCTATTAATTTTTCAAAAATAAAAACAGTCGCTTAGATGTGTTTGGATTAAAGAGTTTTTATATTATTTAATTACAAATTATTATCTACATAATTTTATTGACTTTTATAATATATATTTTTTAAAAATATGAGTTATGATTTCTTATTAATTGGAAATATAAATTTTCTTATACCAATAATACATATAAGTTAAACTTAAATTTAAATAAGTTCTTATTCAACTAACTTATCACTTTCTCCAAAAAAAAAATAACTCATCACTTCAGAGTTTATACATGTCATAAATTTGATAATAAATTTTACTCTTACCAAATTTAAAACCTTATAAAATATTGTAAAATTATTTTTAGGAATTTAAACAAATTTTATATATCAATGGAGTTTAACTTAATTAATTAAATATAATATATAACTATTATAAATTTCTCATATTGTATTTAATTCTTACATATAAAAAAATCTTTAAGGGTGTTTTTCTAAATTTATGACATCTCATCAATTCTTTTAAGTGGAGTTTTTGTTATTCTTTACCTCAAATATCCCATCCATCTTTTCTGCCCGCCCCTGATTTAAGATCAGATTCAATGTCTACTTATTTATTTATCTTTCTTAGTTTACCTATCTATCTAATTATTGACATCTGCCATATCTAATCATCAATTCTTTAAATGGGTCTCTGTTATTTTTTACCTCAAATATCCAATCCATCTTTTATGACATGAAAAGAATTATCAGACCTCACACCTTAACATTTCAAACGAATAATAGGGGGTTACTGTCCCAAACAGATAATAGTTGGTGACGTGTCTTCATGATCAAGATAAAGATGAGGTGCTTGTGCTGTTCCTGAAGTGCAATAAGTAGACAACTACACTTCTTCTTTCACTACCCTCCTTGCTTGGTTTCTTTTTCACACGTGATATAGAAAAGGAGAATCTAGAAGGATCCATGGTATCTAATTATCTATTTAGTCTTTATATTTTGAAATTAATTATAATGATTTTCGTCTTCATACTTTTGATAATTAGTAAATTTCACCTCTGTTAGGAAAATGCTAAAATTTTTGCTCATCTTAATATCTTAAATCTTAAATTCTGTAAAAAGGACAAAATTTGTGAATTTATTAAAAATATGGAAACTAAAATTATCATTTTACAATAACTAATACCAATTTTGACTGAAACTTCAAAGTCTTATATTTTATCTAATCTTTTATTTATATTTAAATATATTTGTTCTCTAAAAAATATCACATTTCTTTAAATTATGCAATTTTAATTCTTATATTTATTAAAATGGCGTGATTTTGATTTTTCATTAGACGTATTCTTATTTTTTTTAATAAAAGACTAAAATTATACGATTATATTAAATTGAACAAAAAGACTAAATTAAAATCATTCCAACATAGATAAAAACGTATTTAGCTCTTTATTTAGTACTTAAACCCCATTCGTTGGACTGAAAAAAAAACCCATTCGTTGGACTTTCCTTATCTTAATCATTCCAACATTTGCATTATGGTTTGTCCCCTTTGCTAATAAAATAAAATAAATAAATTGCATCATGGTGTCTTTAATATTCCATTGCATTATTTTATTCTAGTGATCTGATTTCATATGCGTTCAACAATATCAAACAGCACTAAAACACTGCACTCTACCCTACAAACTAGAAAAAGTTCCCAACTTGCTCAACCAACGTGTTTAATTGCCCATTGAATTAGTTTATTTCATTTTATGAATAGTTTATGTATTCATAATATTTCGAAGTTTGACTGACCTTATTCAACTTGAGTCCGACAAAATAACAGCCAAAGTTTTATTTACCAAATTTTAACTCAGTTTCGATACTACGAATTAAACAAAAAGTCAAAAACACTGTCATATCATCCTTGCGTTCGTTGACTCAAATCACATTGAAAGTATAAGATTTTAATTAATGTGATATTTATCTAAGGTCTTAACAAATTACTTTGCATGTATAGGATGTTAAGATTCAATTGTAAGATATCCCATTAAGAGTATGGGATGCTAATGAGATTTATAAAGTCTTGGAATTTCTAACTGGTGTGATATGATTCTTCTAAGTTTCTTATAATTATACAACGAAGTACTAAAGTTCTTTTAATGATAACTAAACTAGTGAAATCAAATTGATTATTTTATGCCAAATTGCATGAAACTTAGTAGTAAATGTAACTATCAATGATAATTGATCAATAATTACTGCCAGAAAACTTCTAGACGCTCTGATCAAACTAGACAACAGAAAGACAGAAAGCAAAAGGGGGCAGTTTCTCATTCGCAGAACAATCAAAAGCAAACACTTGTGGATATTCACAGTTAACAAAAATCTGTCAAACTTATAAAGTTGTGTCCAATTTTACATATAAAATTCAGATTCCTTTTGCAGTAGATTGAGTTGTTGGGGGAGTATATATAAATCAAACAGTTGAACCATTAACTGATTTGTATCAAATTTACAATAGACCAAACAAAGAATAAGAATAAGAATACCCCAAAAGAGATTTTTTCACACATCTTGCGAATTGAGACCAAATTTCATAAGCTATGATTGGAAAAAAGCTGATTAGAGAGAAAAAAGAGAGAATAGTGTGCATACCTTCTCTGGTTTGCCGATGATTGTGGAAACTGCAGCAGTGGCTTGAGAAAAGATTGGATCGATGTTAACTCCATCTAAGTTTTTGTTGGTGGAGATGTAAAGGCAAGGCATCTTTTCTTTCCCCTTTTTCCTTGTGACTCTTCTTTTTCGTATTGGGAACCTAATGGGTTTGTAATTATATAAGCTCCAGTTTGTTGCAACCCCATCTTGAATATATATATATATATATATATATATATATATATATATATGTATATGTATGTGTGTGTCTGTGTAAAAATTGAGTGGAAAGCTGACTTTCACTGTTTCCACCAATTGCTAATGGATTGCTTGGGTTGGATAGCAACATTCATCATACCCTTTCTTTTTCATTTTCACAAAAACAAAAAATAAGTGTTTTTTTGACTTTGGTCCATAGCTGGTTTAACTTCCTCAATTCCGGCAAATAGAGTGAGTTAGATTAAAGTAAAATGCACTATAAGATTTTTTTAATAGAAAAATACATTATAAGATAATACTATATTATCATAATTATATATTGATATTTTTTAATTAAATTTCAGGTAATTAAATAGAATTATTATGAATTTAAAATGGATAAAATATTATTTTAGTCTCTAAGGATGTAAAACATTATCATATTAGTCATTGAAATTAAGAAGATTTAAAATAAATTTTTAAGATGTTAAATAAGTTCCTAAACTAATTACCGGTGGGTCACACGACATTTTAATTTTAAAATAAAGTAATTGACAAATTAGATTTTTAGGTGCACTCTTCTATCTATTGTAATAAAAGAAGGCTGGAAAAGCTGAGGTGTCAAGCTAGCAGCAACTTTAAGCTTTGGATAACAGGTGTCAATGTTACAGCAAATGTTAGGCTTAACAGAATGAGGTTTGGAAGGCAGCTGTCATGGTTACAGCAAATGCTAGCCTCGGTAAAAAGGTGGCACCCTATTTTCACTCTCTCAGCTTCTTCTACAACATGTCGAAGGCACCGAAGTTGCGTTTTGCAAAAATCCACAGCAGGAAGCGGGAAAAGTTTGGGAGAAGGAGCATAAACCACTGTACAACTGGATTCTCACCAACTATGACCACTTTTCATCTCACCTACTCTGCTAATTTGACATCTCAATCACTGTTTTCGGTTTACCAAAGTATGCATCTGAAGCGGGATTTTCAAAATTCATATGTTAGTGAATGAAACGATTGCTTCGGACAGTGCATCTGAAGCGGGAAAATGCATTTCTGCAGTGTATCTGAAACCTCACCAACTCTTTATCTTTTGCACGTTATCTGAAATTATTAGTAATGGTTTGTACAATTGTATTAAAGGAATACAAGTTTTGTGCTTTCCATTTTTTCCTCATTTAGCGAACTTCTACTGTCTGTCCCGTTTTGGCTGAGTTCTGTGAATGCATTCAGTTGTTTGAGCAACAACAATTTGTTTGACAACAACCTTTATCTTGGGAAAAATTCTGGCATAGTTGCTGTTCTGAACCAGTTGGAGACATCTGCCAAGTAAACTGAAGATGGCCTCTGGTAAGTGTTTTTAAATGTACAGAACATAGTTATATCCCGATTGCAGTATTGTACAGTCATCAAATACCTTTAATGCTGTGTTTTTCTTCCTTTGGCAGTACTTCGAAGAATTAATCGCATAGCTGAAATTAATGACGAAAAAGAAACATGGAAAATTGTTGTTCGAGCTATAAAGATGTGGACTATTCCGAAAGGAGCTAGGTTGAATATTGAGCTCGTATTAGTTGACAAGGAGGTTAGTTTTTGTAAAATAGCTTAAAATATATTTGCCATTTGTTGTTGTTTATAGTCAAAATCAGGCAAAATATAAGCCATTTTTTCTCTAATGAATGATTGGTATCTTTTACAAAAGACAAACTTTGTTAGTTTGCACTTAAGACTGTTGTAAAAGACCTAATCAGGCAGTTCTGTCAATGATAACATACTATGCGTATTAACCAGGGTGATCAAATAATGGCTCAAATGAAGCATGTTGACATGGAAATGGTTAATGACATTTTTCGGTGTGGAGAATCTTATGTGATTCAAAACTTTGAAGTGGAAAAAAATACTGGTCAGTATAAGTGTACCAAGCATGATTTTAAAATTAATCTGGTAAAAGCCACTAAGATTACAGCCCATGAAATACCTGACATCCCTAAGACGATGTACAATTTCACCAAGTTTGATGATATTCTCAATGGCCTTGCCACATCTGATTATTTGATAGGTATGGTTGTTTACTTTATTTAAAGAATCAGTTGATAGACATGTTAATCTAGAAATTTGTTTAATTATTTTATATTGTTGAAGATGTTATGGGTGAGATTGTCGAAATTGGTCAATGAAACCTCGACGGGAAGCCAAAAAAAGTCATTTTCACTTTGAAGGATCAATGGTATTTGAGATTTTTTTCAAAGTTACTTATGTTGCCCTTAACATTTTGTGCACAAAACTAATTCGATTTATTCATTGTGGAATTTGGGCTGACACAGGGAAACTGTTATAAGTTGTACTTTATGGGAAGCATTTGCTCTAGAGCTAAAGGGTTTTTTGGATACCCATACTACTAGGCCTGTGGTTTTGCTATTGACTATGGCTAAAATAAAAGAAGCTAGAGGTTGGTTGTTTATAACCTTCTTTTCCATTTCTAACACATTCTCATTAATCAACAACCAATACTCATACGTACCCAATTTCATGCAGGAAACTATCCTTTGTCAATACAAAATTCAATGTATGGTTCGCAAATGTTTTTAAATAGCGGTGTTAAGGAAATTGAGGAATTCAAGGATCACTTGAATGAGTTGTAAGGATCATATATTTATCCTCTGTAGTTATGTGTAGACTAATGTGGTGTTTTGATTTAATTTATTGTGTTTTGATTTAATTTGTAAATCAATTTCAGGATAGATCCAAGTCAGAAAACAATGATTCCTTATAGTCAAGTGGGAAGTCAACATTATGGTTCTTCTTTGTATTCAACCGTAGATCGTTTTTTGCATAATGCAAATGTTAATTATTTAGATCAAATTAGCAAAGTTAAAAAGGTTAGTGTCAACCCTGAAGCTTTATCTTTCTCTGCATAATAGAAATGTAAAGAATTTGATTATTTGACTTAGGTGGAAAAGGTTTCTTTTAGTTCTAAAGCATTATTTGTTTCTGACTTATGCATTATGTCCAATTTACAAAATTGTAACAGCTGTGGTTTGGGAAATTGCTATGTTTTGTGCTTAACCAAAGTCAATACCTTGCAGGGGTGCATGTGTGTCACTGTGGCAACTATACAAAAGTTGTTGATAGCCAATGGTTGGGTTTATGATGCATGTCCAAAATGTAAGAAAAAGGTTGATGCAAATGATTTGCCTGTTTTTGTGTTGGCTGTGGTAATAAAAGTGCTACCACAATATCAAGGTAACTTAACCTATAATTGTGCATCTTGGACTTCCATTAATCAATGGCTTTCACCATGAATTAATGAATGTTGTGCCTTAGATATCGTCTTGAGGTTAGGGTTTGTCAACCACTTGAATCTGCTATTTTCACACTATGGGATCGTGAATGTTATGCCTTGATCAAGGAAAGTGCAGATGAAATCAAGCAAAAAATCATTGCTGAGGTCAACCACACTATGGCTGACATAATATGTTGGTATTTGTTTTTGACACATAATTTGGTTATACTGTATTAATGCTTTCATGTATTGATCAGGAAGGAGTTTTTGATCCCAAAGACATACCAGAATGTCTAGATCGTGTCTTGGGAAAAAAATTAGCATTCAGATTTAAAGTTGTTCCTGGCAATACAAGGCATTTCATTTCTCAGTTATCGGAAGATGACACATTGATAACAATTGTTTTATCACAGCTGCCAAACTTAGACATTCAGGTAACTTTTAAAAACACTTCATAGTTAAATGTCCAGTGATTACTGAATACAACATTCTGTTTGGTGGTTTTAATTGGGTTTGATGTCATGTTACTAAGGATGAGACACAGTCTCCTATCTTGTCGGGTAATGACAACAAAGATGCTGTTGACAATGTGAGTTTTGGGTTGTCAAGATTTGGTTTTATTTATACACTCAGTTTTTTAGTATACTTATTCATAACAACTGAAATTTTTCAGGAGGGTTGCATTTCAGCCACTGATGGCTCTGGTTCTCATGTGATGGACTCCATAACCCCATCTAAGCGCAATTCCAAATGGTTTGATACTGATTTAGATGCCATACAATTTGAAGACTTATCACAAATTCAGTTATCTTGTACTAGGAAGAAGAAACATATCAAGACAGAATGATATTTTCAAATCACAACTGAAGACCTTTTTTGTGATATTATGTCTAGATGATTTCTTGGGAAGAAGAAAGATATGAAGACTGATTCAGAAATGCAGATATGCGATTGAAGGACTTTTGTTTGTGATATGTCACCAACTTTTGGTTTATGATGTATATTGAGTAACAATGAATATGTAATTCCCACTTTATAACATTCAATGGTTACCAAATGTTATGAGTTTCATCTAATCCGCTTAATGTGGCCAATGATCTTTCTAATATTTAAATGCTATTGCGTGTTTCCTAAGTTTCAGATAACATAAAACTGCTTCCTGTCGATATTTGCGTAATTCTCTATAACAAAGTATGTTATATTGTAAGCTTCATTATGTAGTTGTCAAATGGAAGAATAGAAGTCAATTCTTCCTTATGGCCTACATTGACAAATTACATTGGCCACTTTTTTTAATGTTATTAACACCAGCTGATACTAATTAACATTACTGATTTAATAAAACACATTACAGCAGAAGCAAAAATGAATGTAGAAGTATGTCATTGTCCATATTTACCATAACACTTTGTCCATAGAAATCTCAACATTCCATTTTAGTTTATGAAGGTTATGATTTTTAGTTATTTTAACATTTCAAATATAACATCTGAATAATGGTGAATTTTTGTATTGTTCCCAACAATTCTAACCAAATTTCGTCCACATTGGGAACACCACTTTTTTTTTTTTGCTAATATTCATCAGTTGCTGAGTTTATGGTTAACATGTTTGAATATTACATAATGAAAAATATTAATAAAATCATATTTGCACTTTCAACAACAGCAAATTCATGACTTGAGAACCATTATTGTTTTTGTAATTCATATTTATATATTTTTATTATTACTACTTCAAGTGAAATAGCACAAAATCAGCTGACATATAACATTATTGAATTAGCACGCCAAACTATGAATCCACAACAGCAAGTCATGTCAAGTCCAACTCAAAGTATGGGCTAAATCAAATTATTTATACCCAAAATCTGCTTATATCTACCTAATTGTATGTGTTGTTCCACCATGTTGGCCATCCAATTCCATTTTTCTATTGACAGTAACACACTAATCATACCTATCACCAAATATAGGACATTTTAATATCACGCATCCTTAATTGCCTACTGGATGCCCTTCCATCTCACCAACTCTGCTACTCAAATACCAATATGATTCTTGAAGAAACTACTGAGTCCCCTTCCTAATTGTTCAACTAACACTAAATCAGTTGGGAAGCTTACTGAATGTTATTTCACTAGGAAGACATGCAAAGGTTCTATTATTCGTATCTGTTCATGTATGATTCAACACAGTACAATGAACTTTCATTATGCTCATTCATTTAACGTGCAGGCTAAATTAAATATTGTTTCAACAATTTTTATGCAGACAGGTTACTCAAACATGGAAAACCAGATTTTTAATACAAAGGCTAATGGGAAAGCTGCAAGATTACATAGAAAACTTATATTGAAGGCCAAAAGGAACAGCAAATGTAAATATATAAGTGGTAACAAGCCACTACTAACCACCCAAAATCAATGTTGATAATCTCTTTATTTCTTATAGCTACATCATAACTATGGTAATCAAAGCTTTCTTCTTGTGTCTTGAAATATGTAGATTTGCAGGGCTCTGCTGCAACAAAAGTCAATGAACAAACTGTGGCAACTCCATTAACAGATATTATAATAGTCTGAGACCCAAGACTGACGTTTCTAACAAAAGACTCAAAACTGCCAATTATACCTGTAGCCTTCCAAATTTGTTGTTGTCTGATAGAATTGTATCAGAACACAATAATAATGGAGTTCAACAAACACATGCAGGCTATCAAAATAGTTTGTTACATCTAAATAGTCTGCTTCATGCAAAACGTTGTGCTCAGAATCGAGGTAACAATAAAAGTCAGCCTATTCTAAATGAACTACAACTGGAAATATATTCAATATTAGGACATTTGAGAAATTATTACAAAATGGAGAAAAACTATTTACAAATTGCTATTTTTAGCTATGTAGAGAAATAAGTAGTCATTTTTAGAGTTGGATATTTATTCACTAACTTTCTACAATTACTGTACATAATGATTATTGGAGACCATAGCAATTAGAGAAGAGAAATGTATATCATAAGATGTAAGAGTAATAAATTGTGTGTTCTGAAATACAAAATATGTACATTTTGCAGGAGGAACAATAGGCAATGACAAAAATGTGCAGTTGACAAATGGCAATATAATTAATACTCAGCAACAAACAAGTTACCTACAAAATAGACAAAACAAAACTGTCAGTCAAATCTGTAGGGTTCGAAACAATTTGCTTAACCAATTTGTGGCTGCATCTTCAACATATCACCCAGATACATATGAAGACAACCATGGTCAGTCCAGAAAAAATGGACAGACAGATGGAGATACCAATAATATTAAGTCATTTTTTTAATAAGTTGCAACATGTATATAGGATGGAGTAAACTTAGTATAGTATTGTTGTTGGTTATTATGCAGAATGGAGTAATAATGATGATCAAGTTCACAATGAGGATGAACCGACAGATGCAATTAATTATTCTGCTGACCATATTGTCACAGGTTTGACTGTCAATCCAGAAACTATTTGGTTCAACCACAATGTTACTCATGTCAAATTGATTTAATGTTGGCCTGTTTGGTAATCCATGTTATAGTTGCAAGATTAAGACGAAGAAGCATACTGCAAACTAAGCGTGCATCTAAAGATAATAACAGTAATGCTAACACCAGTTTCATAAGGAAGGATTTTGAAGGTTTGTAATCGTTTCATTGAAATGCACAATCTTCTATTTTCAACTATATGTTGTTTATGAAATTACAATTGACACTGTTTTATTTTGTAGGATATGTGGATTTAGGAGATGCAACTAAAATATGTCCATATTGCCAAGCTGCTATGTGGTATGAAGAACGTTCAAAGAAAAATAAAACACATAGTAATGCAAAATACAGTCTTTGTTGTAGCAATGGCAGGATACAACCTCCTTTTCTTAACAACCTGCCTAAACTGCTCCAACAACTACTAAGTGATCAACATTCACGCCAAAGCAAAAATTACCAAGAGAATATTAGAGCTTATAACATGATGTTTGCTTTCAGCTCACCTGGTGCCAATATAGATAGAAGTTTGTTACAAGGAAAAGGTCCGCCAATTTATAGAATTCATGGACAATCATGTCATTTGATTGGAAGCCTATTACCCATGGTTGGAAAAGCTCCAAAATTTGCTCAGCTGTATATATATGATACCGAAAATGAAGTTCAAAACAGACTTGGTGCAGGAAGGTAAACTTGAACATACAATTTTATTTGGACCTGTCATCTTATAATTAGCATGAAGTGAAATTTTGTACTCGGTATCAAATACATTACTATTTTATTAGGTACATGTTGCTTGTGTTACACCACCATATTCGAACATTTATTTTAATCGATGTATATACTATGACTTTATCTATTCTATTGCAAAACAACTCTTAAGAGTGAATACCACCTTACATATAGTATGAACAAATCATGAAGCCATACATGTACCGATCAGTTCTAATAAATATACTCTATTTTAATGTACTTTTCAGATGGGAAAAGCGGCTTGATTCACACCTTGTGTCACAATTGAAAGGAATGCTAGATCAATTTAATGTGTTTGCTAAGTCTTTTAGGATGGCCAAAGACAGATATGAAAACTGTCAAACACAAAATGTGAATTTGCAGTTAATATCAGATAGGAAACAAGATGGAAGAATTTATAATTTGCCCACAGTTTCAGAGGTGGCTGCAGTGATTGTTGGGGATGCAACACAACCTATAAATAGAGATATCATACTTGAAAAACAAAGTGGACGTTTGCAAAGAATCAATGAGCTTCATCCAAGTTATCTTGGATTGCAATATCCTCTTTTATTTCCTTATGGTGAAGATGGATATCGGAATGATGTCAAACATAGAGATATGGCTGATTCAGATCAAAGGAAGAGAAGCAAAGTAACAATCCGAGAGTTTTTGTGTTTTAGGCTGCAGTCTAGAAAAGGAGAGGGTGAAACCTTATTGAGGTCAAGAAGATTGTTCCAGCAGTTTATTGTAGATGGTTACACAATGATGGAATCAGAACGATTAATGTTTATAAGAACACATCAAAAACAACTGCGTTGTGATAAGTACAACACTTTAATTGCCTCA
>PYAF01003251.1:184272-199714 GCA_007407185.1 Glycine tomentella | reverse complement strand
ATGTTTATAAGAACACATCAAAAACAACTGCGTTGTGATAAGTACAACACTTTAATTGCCTCACAAGAGACAGTTGGAACTCAGCGTGCTAATTGTGGAAAGCGGATTATCTTGCCTTCTACATTTGTTGGCAGTCGCAGGTATATGGATCAATTGTACTTTGATGGAATGGCCATATGCAGCACCGTTGGGTTTCCAGGTTTGTTTTTGACATTCACTTGTAATCCATATTGGCCTGAAATTCAAAGGCGTATATCAACATTTAATTTGGCTGCGCATGATAGGCCAGACATTGTTACAAGAATATTTAAACTGAAGCTAGAACAACTGAGGACTGACTTGAAAGATAATAAAGTATTAGGTAATGTATTGGCTTGTGAGACCTGCACTTTAGAAACACTTAATTACAAATTTTGTGTCTTCACTATTGAATATTTCTGACACTACCATTATGATCATTGCAGATATTTACACCATTGAGTTCCAAAAACGAGGATTGCCACATGCGCATATCTTGCTGTTCTTACATCCTTCCAGCAAGTATCCATCTCCTTCGGATATTGATACCATCATCTCAGCTGAGATACCAGATCCAGTTGAGGAACCACAACTATATGATTATTTCAAGAATCATATGATGCATGGACCGTGTGGGTTTGCTAACAGAAAGTCACCATGTATGAAAGATGGGAAATGTTCTAGATATTTTCCAAAAAAATGGCAACCTGAAACAGTTGTTGATCAAGATGGCTATCCGGTTTATAAAAGACGTAATGATGGGAGATGCATTGAAAAAAATAATGTACTGCTAGACAACAGATATGTTGTGCCATACAATGCAAAACTACTGTTGAAATATCAAGCTCATCTCAATATAGAATGGTGCAATCAATCAACATCTATAAAGTATTTGTTCAAGTACATTAATAAAGGATATGACCGCATAACAGCTGCTCTTGTGCTTGTGCAAAATGATGATGGAACAACAGATCAGTGTGTTGATGAGTTAAAATAGTATCTAGATGGTAGGTGTATTTCTCCTTGTGAAGCTTGCTGGAGAATTTTTTCATTCCAAATACACAAGAGATCCCCTGCTGTTGAACGACTGTACTTCCATCTACCCGGTGAAAAATCCATCATATTTGAGGATGACGATGACATTGATGTTGTACTATCCAAGCCAACTGTTAAAGAGTCCATGTTTACATCATGGCTACAAGCAAACAGCATCTTCAATGATGGCAAAGATCTGACTTATGTCCAGTTCATTCAAAAGTTTACATATGTAGCTAAGGACAGAAAATGGAAGTCAAGAAAACATGGACACACAATTGGAAGGCTGAATTGGGTTCCTCCAAGTACTGGAGAATTGTATTATCTTAGGATGATGTTGTCAGTGGTTAAAGGACCAACCAGTTATGAACAAATTCGTACAGTTGGTGGTCAACTATATCCTTCATTTAGATATGCGTGTTTTGCAATGGGTTTTTTGCATGATGATAAGGAGTACATTGATGCAATAAAGGAGGCATACCAGTGGGGTTTTGGTATATTTCTAAGGATATTGTTTGCTACAATGCTCATCTCCAATAGCATTGACAGACCAGAGCATGTATGGTCTCAAACAGCTGATTATCTCATTGACAAAATTCTACATAATCAGAGAACAATGACAAACATACCAGGTAAAAATTACACCAAACCAATTGTTTGAATATAATTCACATCTAGTGTTCACATATGAGTAGTTATGTTATATTATTGTGGTAATTATAGATATGCAGCTACCAATTGAAGACTTGCATAATTTTGCACTACTTCACATTGAAGAGATATTGCAGTCCAACAAGAAATCATTAAAGGACTATCCAACCATGCCATTTCCAACTGGTATAGTTCAAAGTCATCTTGGTAACAGATATATATATGCTGAACAAAGTTATGACAAGGTTAAATTAAAATCTGATTTTGAATCATACTTTGCCACTCTAACAGGTTCGAAATTCAGCAAACATATGTAATATAACCCAATTTGTCTTTTCAAACATATGTAATATCTTATGTTCTGTTTTCCATATTCAGATGAGCAAACATGTATATTTCATGATATCATGAATGCTGTCAACAAATAGGCTGGAGATGTATTCTTCTTGTATGGCTATGGAGGTACTGGAAAGACTTTTATGTGGAACACATTAGCCTCTGCATTACGTTCCAAAGGTGATATTGTGCTAACAGTTGCTTCAAGTGGAATAGCTTCATTGTTATTACCCAATGGCAGAACTGCACATTCCAAATTTTCAATTCCTGTTCCTACATTAGAAAACTCTACATGCAATATTAACCAAGGTAGTGAGCTAGCTGTTATGTTACAAGCTACATGTTTAATCATATGGGATGAGGCTCCTATGGCACACAAGTTCTGTTTTGAAGCATTAGACAAAACACTGAAGGACATCATGCATTTCACACACAAAGATACTATGCCATTTGGTGGAAAAGTTGTAGTTTTTGGCGGTGACTTCGGACAAATCTTACCTGTCATTCCTAAAGGCAGCAGATCAGACATTGTTCATGCTACTGTCAATGCTTCGTATCTATGGGAATACTTCACGGTATTAAGGTTGACAAAGAATATGCGATTGCAGCATAATTCTGATTGCACAGATGCAAAAGAAATTAAGCAATTTTCTCAGTGGCTATTAGATGTTGGTGATGGGAAACTAGGCATCAACAATGATGGATTTTCTGAAATAGAAATTCCATCTGATTTCCTAATTACAGATTTCAATGATCCTATTGAATCCATTGTTAGCAATACCTATCCAGACATCAAGCATAACTTTAACAATGAAGAGTTTCTCAGCACCAGAGCTATACTCGCAACAACGATTGAGATTGTTGACAAAATAAATCAGCATGTACTAAACTTGATTCCAGGTGAAGCAAAAGAATATTTAAGTTCAGATTCGATTGACATGACAGATGCTATTGAAAGTCAAGCTTTCCAATCAATTACACCAGAGTTTCTAAATTCACTGAAAACATCCGGATTGCCTAATCATCAAATCATACTCAAAACAGGCACACCTATCATGTTAATTCGTAATTTGGATCAAGCAGAAGGGTTGTGCAATGGTACAAGGCTGATTGTGTCTCGGATGGCTGCTCATGTTATTGAAGCACGAATCATTTCTGGTAAAAACATTGGTTCTGTTGTATACATTTCACGACTGTCATTATCACCATCACAATCTCCTTGGCCTTTCAAGATGATTAGAAGACAATTCCCAATTATTGTGTCATATGCCATGACAATCAACAAATCTCAAGGCCAATCTCTTGACCACATTGGGTTATATCTTCCTTATCCAGTTTTTAGCCATGGCCAGCTTTATGTTGCATTCTCCAGAGTCAAGAGCAAAAAAGGATTGAAAGTTCTCATTCATGACAAAGAAGGAAAACCCCAAAATATAACTACAAATGTGGTTTTCAAAGAAGTTTTCCAAAATTTATAGTATGTGATGTCTTTTATTAATATGATACATTTGGTATGTAAAATTTAGTTACATGCACCAACAATTCGTCTTCTGTTTTCAGGATTTGGCTTGCATTCTGTTTTGGAACAACATCCTACAACATCCCATTCTCAGCTTATTTGAGGTATTGAATCACTAACCAACTGGTGTGTTTCATACATCTTTCACGTATTGATAATGCATTTCCTGATAACAATCACACTGTAGAAATAACTACCAACTGGTGTGTTTCATACATCTTTCATGTACTGCATACCAAGTGTGTACACTACATGCCTACTGTATACATTATATACAGTTTAAAGCCTGGCGAACCCTCCTTAAATATTCCTTCCAGCTTATAAACTTATGCTTAATATCTAACTTGCAGCTCAGTCTGGAATCAAATATTTTGCTGGGCCTTTTGGAAACAGTTGCAAGATTATGATTGATTCAACTGGTGGGTAACTATTTTTAGTCACAGACCTTATCCAAATTAATTACCTATTTACCAATAAGGCCTCTTTTGTATGAAGGATTAAATGTTATGCCTCTTTTGGAACACCAGCATCACAGGTATCAGCATGGTAAAAAATGGTACAGACTTTAGCAGACAAGTCTGACACTTTGTACCTGAGATATTAACCATATGTTGGGTTCAAACAATGTATCAAAAAAATTACCATTGTTGTTCTATATGTTTTTTTGAACTACATTATTCCAAAAGTTTACACAGGCTGCAGACACTAAAAGTTAAGCCAATCGTTTGGGTTGATATATATATATATATATATATATATAAAAACCACATCTTGCTCCTTCATTTCACAGCAAATATAACTAATGGATACTGTCAAAGTTCAGCCTTATTACACAACAAGTCTGATAAAGATTCTTATCAAAGCTTCATTTTAACTGTCTCCACTTCATTTATGTTCTTATGGAAGACCAGCTGTTAAATATCAAATTTATTCATCAGATTTTTCTCTCAATAGCTTTTATCACAATTCATCTATTACACAGCTGCTTATATTGGATTTTAGCACATGATCAAATGTTTTTTGGATTTGGTCATACTTTAAACCAATTGGGATACTGTAGTTACCATGAATGCAGTGATCATTCATAAGCTTCACTGTGAACATGATGTGACCATTTACCATGAATTGTGATAGTTTTTTCTAACACTAATAGTCAAGATACAACATGCTTTGTGAGTTTGTGCAAGACCATGAATTGTGATAGTTTTTTCTAACACCAATACTCAACTATATCTAATTGGCACTAGATTACAAAGTTGAATTTTAATTTTTGTTAATATATATTAAACCATTATTATTTGCTTACTTGAACATCTTCATATTTACTTTTATCAAAGGTCTTTAACTAATTATGAATACATTAAACAAAAATACATAATTGCGTACCACAATGGTTTCCAATTTTGCCATTTACAATTATTCACCATTTACAAAACTTCCTCAAACATTTTAGTTTACTAGCAAATAAGTTTTATTTATGATCTACAGTCATTCATTGCAATTACGAACTTCCTCTTCAGCATGATGTCACCAAATTGTCCAATTTATTGGGTTGTGCAACTAGCCCAATAAGTTTAACCGTTTCACTTCTGCAGCAAGGTTCAATGTTTCAAACACGCAACACCCACCTAATCAACTGCCTTCGGTTCAAATCACGAACATCAAATACTCGAAATTCCAACACTTTGACTAAAACTTTTATTACCATTTACCTCACGTCCATTTCTTGGAAATAGAAAAACAAGTAGAAAATAGAGCGTCATTTGTTGCTAGAGCTCAGATACAACATGGTCGAATAATTCCAGAATTCACAGAATCCGTGGTTAGACAGTGATCACTCCATCTCACAGAAAAACAAAGCACTCTATCTTCTCCAACACTAACGCAAGACAACCGTACACTAAACAGTGGTAACTGTTCACCTGGTAAGAGCCTTACATACTTTGTCTGCAAAATATCAGTATAAGAAAAAATTCAGTCCATTTTAGATAGTTCAAGACATTTTTCATCGTTCACATTCAGTTCAACATATTTTGTTTAAGATGAAATTGAAACCCATGACATTTAGACCCTCAAATTTGATTTGTTGGTTCGTCATTCAATTAATTTTCTCAGTATCATTTGCTTGTGCTATTATATGTCAAATTAATTTGTATATGCCATATACATTAGTGCTCGTGAGTCATGCTTTTTGTAACACATGGTGCAGCAAAAAAAATATTACTCATCATGTGTGTGCCTAAATATTCTAACCCAGCAACTGAAATATTTTATATTCATATTGAATAGATACCACATTAGCATGTTATTTAGGTTAGTGTACATATATTGAAATCTCTGTCTTTAATGATTCTCTGTGTACCGCATCACACTTAGAGACATGATGTTATTTTGTGTTGGTTCATTCCTAATTTTAGGCAAACTTGCTGACAGACATTATGCATATCAATCTATGCTGCAATTGCGTATCTAGAACCTGAAATTTAAATTAATTTCTTACCATATGGATTCATGTTTTTTCTTTTACATTCACAATCACAAGTTCATATTTGTTATGTTGTTTTGCACCTCATGTTTTTTCTTACCACATGGCCTTTACATTTTCTGCACTCTCTTGTATAGTGCATCATGCTTAGACCCACGATGTTATTTTTCCAACATTACTGTTTCTATTTATTCATTCATAACATTAATCATACTTGCTGTTCACAAATTCATATTTCTTATGTTCTATGTCCAACGTAGAAAAAATGAATCAACATGAAGATCAGCTGAAGGAAATAGCTGTAACAACGGTGCAGATTAATCACACACCTTATGAAAGTTTCAACACTATGCATGTTACAAATCAGGTGTGAATGTTATGAATCTGTTGTGCATTAGACATGCCTTATTTAAATAACTAATTTCCTTTTGGTTTTTATGATACCTGTAGTCTTATGCAGAAATTCCCAGAAGCTATGCAATAAGATGGAAAGACCATTTGGATGAAACATGGCATCTGGTTGATGCTCATGGGAATCATCATATTGTCAAGTACAACAAGTCCCTAGAAAATCCTCGAATTGGGGCAGCTGGACAACAATTAGAGAGCACTATCATCTTGAAGGTAATTGTCAAATAACATTGACACATTACGGACAATCTTTCTTCCTCATCACTGTCTACAAAACCGATTCTGAGCCACATGCATTCCCAAAATGACACTCCCTATACAGACAAAACCCTAACTCAGTTGTGTTCCACGTATTGCTAAATGAATATAAGATTTCTGCCAGTGCATTGGTAAGCTGCATATTACTGCCCATTAGAATATTTTAGTCAGTTTAAAATAATATTAATCTATGCATCTCTAACACCAGTTATGCGTTGATTCCAAAGATGACAATTCATCTCTCCCATACACTTCACTCTACCTTTGCATCCATGATGTTTGAGCTGGATTACAAATTAAGTCTTTGTATCAACATGAGCATAATAGAAATTGCCATGTCCAGTTTGTATTTAAGAACCGACACTGTTGAACAATGGCTAATTTTACAAATCATGTCATGTTTTTGTCTTGTCATTATGTTTTCTGCATAAAACAAACACGTTGCAGTGTTGCTCTTTATCCCATGGTATACCTATGATAACCATGTATATTATGTAGCATTCATTTTCAAACCAAAGATTGGAGTTATAAGTGAAGGATATGTTAGCTACAATTTGTTGGGTATTTACAACTTCCTTTTAATTATATAATTTAATAATAAATAAGTCTTTTGACTTTACAATTTAATATTAAATTTATAGTCAAATATTGCTATTTAATAATAAAATAATTTCATTATAAATTAACAGCAACATATCATTGTTTGATTTTATACACTTTCAAGAATGAATTTAAATTTTATTAATTAAAAATGACATTATGAACCATAATGTTATAGCTTCCTTATCTTTGCAAACAAAGAATTTATTTTTTTCCATTTTCCTTTAAATAATTTCCAAAATAGTTCAAAATATTGGAAATACACCTTAAATTCTTTTTCGCTTTTATTTTGTTTCCTATTTTAATCTGATTTTTTTTATTGTTGAATGAAAAGGCTACCTTTAATTGTAGGTCTTTTTCTGTTTTAATTAGTCACTTATTGGGCCCTTTATACAACCCAATTAGAGTGCCTGCCTGCATTCATTGTTGAATCCATGCCAACCTTACTTTACCACATACACTCCAACAATTAACCCCAGCCTTTCCACATTCTTCCGTTCAATAGTAAATCAAAGGCCACAGTGATAATCCAATTCCTACTATGTATCGATAGCATCAAAATAGAAGGAGAAAAACCAAAATACAAGCTTAAGATCGCCACAGAAAACGGAGGTGAAGATACGTAAGTTGAACATCAAGAAGCAAATAGGGTTTGTGTACTGTAGTCTCCTTCTTCCACTGACCTGGGTAAGCATCTTGAAATTACTGTAGTCTCCTTACACAAAGTTATGCTTCCTTTTTATGACATTAATGGTTTAAAAAAGAAATTCGTGTTTTTATGCATATATGCAAACTATCACACACCATACATCCTGAACCCAGATTTTTTTGTCTAACCTCAAATGTGATAAGACATATATTGATTATTACATGCATAAGCGATTGGTTGTTAACATTAGTCGACAGTGTTTGCCCGAATACTCTGTTTTAAGTGATTTCTATTGTTTATGTACTAACCTGCTGTACATTGCATGATTTTTTTATCAATTTTTTTAGTACTGATTTTTTTACCCTAAACCTTCAGCATACTTCTTTTTTGAGCATATTTAAAATTGATCACTTGCCTAAGTACTTGTTTTTTTTTCATTGTTTATGTATTGGTTTCAATGGCTTCTGTGAGTACTGTTTTAAAAACCGAGATTATCAAATTTATATCCAATTCCCATTGTCTGCAGGAAGGAATTTGTTATCAATTAATTATAGCCTTCCGAATAGGATAGACTTGCATTTTTCTTTTTGTCTCAGATTATCATCAGGTTATTCCACAGTTATTGTGTAAATACTCTCACTTTTAACCATTTTTTTTTGCCTTCATGTACTACCCTTCAACACATTGGATGACAACTGTTTTTTATTTACACTTGAAGTTCATGCGTTGTTATTTAACTGCTCCTGTGTCAAATTTGCCCATATAATTTACATATTTTTTTGTTCACAATTTTATATAGGAAAAATGACTGAAAATACTAAAATTCATAAAGACCTTGCCTTACTGATGATGCAGTCTCATAGAAAACCTGAACACCTCCTTAATATTATGCATATTAAGGACAAGGTTAGCATTGATTTATGTTGTCTACATTATAGATTTTCATTGTTGTGCTGCATCTACTATATTGCCACTAATATTGTAAAATTTCTAATGTAGCCTTATGCTGAACTCCCCAAAAGCTTCATTTCCCAGTTCAAAAATCAATTGGCTGACTTATGGCATTTGATAGATTGCCATGGAAAATATCATTTTATCAAATACAACCGATGCTTAGCCAACCCTTTAATTGTTGATGGATGGACAACAATTAGACGACACTATGGTCTTCAAGGAGATCATCACATCAACTTAACCTTCTATGGCAATTCTCTATTCTTTATAACTGTTTTCAAAAGCAATTCTCTACCACAATCATTTCCACAATGACATTCTCTTTACAAATCAAACGCTAACGCCATTGTCTTTCACATTTTCTTGGCCACTCACCATCTCAATTCCAATGCCTTGGTAAGCTTTTTTTAACTTACATACTACATAAATTTAAAACTATAGTGATTTATATGCATATATCAAATTATGACATTCCATAATGTATTTTGCAGCATCTACCTAGAGACATGTATGATTTCTTAATTAAGACAACATTCACAAATATTGTTTTTAATGAAACCAAGGCATGCAAAATTGAGTTCAACCATTCACGCCAATATGTTAAAATCAGCTCTGGATGGAAATCATTTGCAAGAGATAACAATTTCAAACCACATATGGAGTTTGTAATTGAGTTTCCTGATCCCAACAGCAACCATGTGTACTGGTATATTTGTTAGACACACCTTTTGTCTTAACTCTATCAAATGTTAACTCTATGATCAAAACCATGTTTTGTTCTTGTAATTATGACTTCATCTTATATTTTGAATAGTTTGTATTCTTACTATGCTTAGAGTACTTGACCATTATATTTTGTAAGAATTTGCATTCTGAACTTGTAAGAATGCATTTTCATGCTTGCTTTATTAGAGTGAGTTATTATTTACTCACTATATCAACTCGTCTATTGCTAATCTATTCACCTTAAATTTTAATAGTTAAATTTGGTGTGATTCATCAGTCCTTATTTATTCCATCCCTTAAACACTGCAATGAAACAATCTTCATTTCTTAGTGGAGTCCTTAATTTATTATTAGCTGATACATTTAACAATTTATCTTTTACTTTTAATTTTTAAGTTTGCTTATACAATAATTCTTAATCATTAAACATTAAAAATATTTTATACAAATCTAGCATAGCACAGCGGAGCAAAACGGAGCGAAGCAGAGTCATCCCGTGCATATGCGCACGGGTACTGAAACTAGTTTTAACTTACAGGAATTATTGCGACAAGGCTATACATTTGATCCGAGACCATCAGTTGTGATTCCAACCAACCAGAATGAGACATGTGGCTGCTGTGCAGCAGATACTCAATAACAGCTAATCTACGTGAGGGTTAACGGTACTTACTTGAATGGGCATGATCTGAAGTGAAAAATATTAAAAAAAAAATTACTCAATTAACCGTAAATCACGTTTAATCAGATTGTAGATGACTAATATCTATAAATAACCACCAAATCTTCCACAATGACGGAAACGACAACTTCCTCTCTGCCATTGTTGTACCAAGAAAACGTTGAATTTGATTTAGTTTTTAGTGAGAAATCAACAGGCTAGTTAAACTCAAGCTAGCAATGGCAGAGAGATGAGAGTTGTGAGAACATTTAACTTGAGACTTGAGTTACAACAATGGTAGAACAAGTTTGCAGTTTTTTTGGTACATCAATATCGTTTCTGGGTTGTGGAAGGTTTGTGTGTTTACAGATAATTTTGGAAAATTATTATTCATGTTTTGATTAAACGTGATTTATGTTTAAATTTAATACCTTGTTTTTTAAACTTTAGATAATTATGTTTTGGATTTTGTATCTATATTTTTTTAATTAAAAAATCAACAAAAATTTTGTTATTCAAACAAATTAACTTTTTTAAAAAAATATTTTTTTACTAAAGAAAACAAAAATTAACTTTGGGAAGTCGGGTAGCAAACTTTCGATTTCCTATTGCAAATTTTTCTTTTTCTAAAAAAAAAAGTCAAAACCAAATAAGTCGGATCATCAACTTTCAACTTCTCATCAATCTTTAAAACTAGACTACTTTGGGAAATAAAATTAAAAGTAGTGTATATTGGGAATAAAAGACTAATAAGGGGTGTATGTTGGAAAAAAATCGAGTTGATGACTTGACCTCTTATCGCTGTTTTGTTTTTTTTAGAAAAAAGAAATTTTGGAATAGGAAGTCAAGATTTGACTATCCCAACTTCCCAATGTTAATTTTTTTAATAACAAATATTTTTTATTCTTTTTTTAAAAAATCTTTTCTTAAAATAATTTGTTTGAATAACGAAAATCTTTGCTGGGTTTTTTAAATTGATAATATTTTTTGTTTAATAAATTATTTATATCAGAATACATTATATTATAAATAAAATACATAAAGAATAATATTTGTTTTAAAAAAATTAAAGATGAAGGCATGTTAGGACAAATTTTTCTATTATGTCATTGTTGTCGATAGATTCAACATTTTTTCCTAGTATCCCATTCAAGATGAATTTTTTTAATAATTTTATTGATTTAATAATTTTTAATAGTCTTAAAATAAATAAATAATAATGTTAAAATAAATAAAAAAAGACAAAGTGATTTAAAAAATAGATTAATTAAAAACATACTGAATATGTAGTTATTACATCTCAATTATATTATATGATGAAATTAATATAAAGGTATTTGTTTAAGTTTTTCACCTAACTCTCCTTCCAAACGTTTTGATCTTATACATAATGTGGAATATGTTGATAACAAAATCATAATAGAATAGAAAAAATTGTTTTAACATATTTTCATCTTCAATTTTTCTTAGACAAATATTATTCTTTATGTATTTTATTTACGATGTAATGTATTATGGTATAAATAAATTATTAAATAAAAAATATTATCAATTTTTTAAAAAACCAACAAAATTTATGTTATTAAAACAAATTATTTTTTCTTAAAAATATTTTGTACTAAAAAAATAAAATTAAGGTTGGGAAGTTGGGTAGCCAACTCCCACTTCTTATTGCAATTTTTTTTTCTAAAAAAAATCAAAATTATGGTAAAAAGTTGGGTCATCAACTCCCAATTTCTCACCAATCTTCAAAATTAGAGTACTTGAGAAATAAAATTATAAGTAGTGTATATTGGGAATAAAAGGTTAATAAGGGGTTTATGTTGGGGAAAAAATCTCATCAATTTCCAACTTTTCACCCATTTTAAAAACTATAGTACTTTGAGACATAAAATTAAAAATAATGTATATTGAAAATAAAAGACTAATAAGGGTGTATGTTGGAAAAAAAACCATTTTCAATCTTTGTATTGAGTATTTATCTCTGTATCAACACATGTTACATCCTGATTGATCAAGATCACAAATGTTCCAATTCAAGAAATAATTTTTCCACTTTTAAAGACTCAAAAAGTGTTTTATTGATTTTAAAATTAGATTATATATTTGAATTTTGATCCATTTAATGCCATCCTTGTATAAGTAATTATGATATATATATATATATACACGTTTTTCTATTTTCTTAATTGAGATGATTACTATTTTTTTAATACTAGTATAATATAATGACGCATAAGTTTCATTTCAAACATAGGCCGCCAATGTAATTCGACTTGCGAAGCCTAGGGGGCAGCAACCCGAGGTTCGTACATTCTCCCCCGAAACACTTTTGTTTAACCAGATCAATATCTAATTGTTGAAAGACAACGAAACACTTTATTATATTATACTTTCAAATTGTCTTTGATGACATACAACAACTTTAATATTAACCAAATATCCCTTGACACTGACCGAGTGACAAGGATTTTTTAATGTATATTGACTGTTCTAAACCATTAAGAAGTCGTGATGTTTTAGTAATCTTTTTAATTATTCTTATAGTTGTAACAATGTTTCTTTATTTTTTTAAAAAAATAATATTTCCTTATAGTCTTTATAATTTAAAATATATATATTTTAGTCCTTATAATTGTTATTTTATTATTATTATAAGACATTAATAATTAATTCATACACATTAAAAAAATTAATTAATTTAATTATTAACATTGTTAAGGAAGTTTAAAGATAACATTTTTGTTTCAAGTAAATTAAAATTAAATAAAGTAGAACCATCTTTCTTTTCGGTGCATAAGTTTCTGTAGCTTGTCATTATGAAGTCATATTACTAGTGGGGTGCTAGCTAGCATGAATTAGATTAAATTGATGGTTCTTTACATTCACCTATTCAAGAATGTTCAACAATTATTTACTATTAGTGTGGAGTTTCCTCTTTATTGGTTTTAATTTTCAACTAGCTGAGTTAAATTAAAATCAACCCACAACATTAGGTAATGATACAACTTCACATCCTACTTTATCATTAAAATAACTGTATGTCTTCTTGGCAACCAGCCTAATTAGTTGTTAATTGCAGTCATGTCATCCTAGTTTTCATACTTCTTTGTTGACTTAGAGTACAAACAACAATAACAATATTAGATTAAATTGATTGAATAATTAACCAAACTAACATGTAGTGCCTCTTTTTATTATTTTAAGCACCATTTGCAAATAACTAGATTGTGCAAGTTTTTTGTCATCCTATCTCTAATGTTTTTTTTTTTTTTTAATTAACTTTGACTGCCCAAATCACGTGTATAGATATTCCTTATAGAAGTTTTTCCTTTATTAGTTCCTCCATCATCCATGGCAAAAGAAGGATCAAATTCTTATAAGTCTAGCACAGAGTGTTCAACAACAAAAAAAAAAAAAAGTACCTAGTCTAGCATAACTCTAACTATTATATAAATTTATTGTCACTCGCAGCAATTCTATAAAACCTGATAATGATCTCATCTTCTTTTTTTTTTTCCTATAATTAATGTTTTTCAGATATGTTGAGGTGATCATTACTAAAAGATTATAGGAAACAAGATTTTTTCTCTCTCTTTTTTCCCATCTTTGTGCGTGTTTCAATTATTGATACGAACCAATTGAAGTACCAATCAATCATTATTGTTTATTGTTTGTTCATAGTTATAAATATTTAATATTAGTTACAATAAAAAATAACAAAAAAATTCTAAATATTTTCATTTTGTACATTAAAAGAATAAGTAATGACGACGACAAAAAAATTAGAAAGAAAATGTAGTTTTCAATTAAGTGAGGTAATTATTTTATTCATAAATTATAATAATTATAAATATGAATAAAAAATCACATTACTATAAGAATATGACCAAAGTCATTAAAGGGCCACTTAGTACATTATAGATAAATGAAACAAGGAGAATTTGAGCAATAAAATCTTATTCAAATAGTTAATTCCAATTCCACAAGTAATATAAAATAAACCATTAATTTGCAGTAGTAATAGCAAATATATGGGAGTATAAAAAAGACTATTAATCATGCAAGAATTCATTATAATTTTATATGCTTTTCAAAACAAAACATAAGTGGTCATTTAATTAATTAATTCGGAAATTGACTAGGCAAAAGATATAGTTGGTCTCCTCTTCCAAAACTTTTGCCCAAAGCTAATCTGTTTGGAGTAAAGGAAGGCAGAAAAACATGATGTAGCTTCCGAAAGCTACTAGCGAATGAATGAGGCAACATATTATTAAACTTCTTGGTATTAGAAGAAAGTCCCTTCATTAAAAAGTTAAAATCAATTCACTGTTTTGCATGGGAGAAAATCTGCTAAACAAATAAAATATATATATTGTTCTGCTAAACGAGAACAGAAATGTTCAACAAGTGGTGTTAAAAGTTTTTATGTAGGATCAGATTCTCTCTCTCAAGAAGTTTATGAAAGTGAAACAATTTAAGGAAGAAGAAGATCACAGTAGCAATAATATGACCCCACCAAGTTGATACTTCTCCAAATTTCTGCCTACATAGTTGACAACTGGATTTGAAGAAAAAGGCTTAGTCCCACATCTGTCACAAGAGGACATGGCTTATTTCATCTAGAAAAACAAATTATTTACATCTTGATAATATTAAACAAACAAAAAGCTTCAAACTATTAAAAGTTAAAATTAATAAATCTTTTTTTCATTAATAAGAGGGCAATTTCATAAATTTTATTGAAAAAGATGAACATAGTGGAGACAATTAAAGTACTAAATGAATATTGAACTAAACAAATTTAATTGAGCATTAATTAATATTGGAATCAAATTAGACCTTAAGGATTGCCATGGAAATACTATGGGAGATCAAATGACAACGATATAACTCTAAAAGAGTCACACCAAATTCAAATCATAAATATAAAATAATCCTATGATTTATAATATATCTTAATATATATATATATAGTAAATTTAACATAATATGTAATTATCACTTAGTTAAATTCAACTAATCAATTAAATGACTTGATTTAACTTAATTGATTATTTGAATTATTGAAATGTATACTTTAATTATTTATGAATATTATTAATTTTTTTCATATTTTAACCAATTCTCAATGGTAAA
>PYAF01003251.1:166618-184172 GCA_007407185.1 Glycine tomentella | reverse complement strand
TTGAATTGTTTGATTTATTTAACTATATATTTTGAAACTAAGCACATAACCATATTTCCAAAAAGTAAAAACAGACTTATTTATATGAATACATAATTGATATATGAATACATAATTGATACACAAATTATATATGGTTGGATGAATAAAAAATATTATATTAACTTATTGATGATGTAGTGTATATAAATGTTTAAGTTATACATTCCTCTTTTTATACTATTATTCAATCCATAACACAATTATATAAAAATAACAAATTCAAGAAAGAAAAAGCTAGTGTCTACATTTTCCCTAGGTACATTTTTTAGGATACCAAACATAAGAATGATAGGGATCCAGGGATGAAAGCAAATGAATTGAGTTAAAGAGTGATACTTGAAATAAGTTTGAGACACAAGAATAATCACAGAAAAACCAATAAAAAAAACAAATGTGAGGAAATATCTTTATAGCAAGAGTACATAATATTATGCAAAAGTAGGCATGCACTTTACGTGAGAAATATTTATCATAAGTTTATAATGATTAAAGAGTTTAATAATCGATAATATTAAATAATTCACATATAGAAATTGAATTACAAAACAATATAGCGTGCCTATCTTTTTCTTCTTTAATTTGCATACAAATTCATTCATTAATTTATATCAATGGAGTAGGAGCACATTATTTTGTATTAATACGGTGTATGTAGTACTTCCTTTAGCTAGCACTTATATCATACTTTATGGATGATTATTACGAGAAAAAGCAAAATCTACATGTTATATAATTATGCCCGACATGAATTTGCCATTTCCTTGAGAATGGCATTATAATATGTGATGATACCAAAACAAATTATTTCAACACAGGCAGTTTAATTGCATTCATCATAATTCATAAATGAAGTTTTTTTTTTCTTGAGAAGAAAACAAAGAACAAAATATTAAACATGAATTTGATCAAGTTACAAACAAAATCACAAGACCAGTAAAAAAAAAATTAACATTCACAAGAAGGAACTTCTTTTTAGTAAGTTTTATAGCTTCTTAGTTAGGTATGATAGTGTTAATAAGATCACAAATCAAACAATTTAATGAAAATTATCAATAATTTTTTAAAGAATTAAAATTATATAATAATAATAATAATAATAATAATAATAATAAACAATGATAATTTAAATTGAACAATCCGTTAGTCATAAAAGAATTTTGTAGTCTTATTTAGAAGTTACACTAAACTATAACTAATAAGAGTTTAATGAGCGAGATAGAACCATTTAATTAAATATCTTGTTCTTGGTATAGATAGGTTGGACTGCAATATGGTGCCAACGGTATTAATTAGCTTCCTCTTCACTTCTGGATTTATACCACCCATTGACACTATCTCAGCATATGCAGCTGGTTCTTTGTTACCCTCAAAAGATATTGGCACTGACCCCTTCAATATGACCATCACAAACTGCACATATATAGTCACAACACAGGCTTTAAGTCACAATACCCCATAGAATTGAAGACATTTAAATTCTATCATTCAGTTTACAATGAAAGACAGTAGAGAACCAAATTAATTTTGGGCCTTAATAACTTCCCTCAGTTGGTTGGTTGATTGCTTTGAGGTTCATGAGATTTCACTGGCAACAACAAAGAATCAAAAGACCTTATTATGTTTGAGTTAATTTAGTTAGTTCAATTATGAATAAGTGAGTTTTTCTGTTTTGATCAGTCAATAAGTGAATATAATTCAATTACTTATGATGCAGTCAGTTCCTTTTTTTGGTCTTTCCTATTAATTTTTCAAAAATAAATCGCTTAGATGTGTTTGAATTAAAGAGTTTTTATATTATTCAATTACAAATTATTATCTACATAATTTTATAATATATTTTTTTAAACAATTATTAGTTACGATTTCTTATTAATTGACAATATAATTTTTTTATACCAATAATACATATAAATTAAAATTATATTTAAATAAGTTCTTATCTAACTAACTTATCACTTTCTCTAAAAAAAAAATAACTCATCACTTCAAAGTTTATATATGTCATAAATTTGATAATAAATTTTACTCTTAACTAAAACCTTATAAAATATTGTAAAATTATTTTTAGGAATTTGAACAAATTTTATATATCACTAGAGTTTAACTTAATTAATTAAATATAATATATAAGTATTATAAATTTCTCATATTTTATTTGATTCTTACATATAAAAAATCTTTAAGGGTGTTTTTCTAAATTTATGACATCTCATCAATTCTTTTAAGTGGAGTTTTTGTTATTCTTTAACCAACTTGTTTAATTGCCCATTGAATTAGTTTATTTCATTTTATGAATAGTTTATGTATTCATAATATTTCGAAGTTTGACTGACCTTATTCAACTTGAGTCGGACAAAATAACAGCCAAAGTTTTATTTACCGAATTTTAACTCAGTTTCCATACTACGAATCAAACATATCATTCTTGCGTTCGTTGACTCAAGTCACATTGAAAGTATAAGATTTTAATTATAATGTGATATTTATATAAGGTCTTAACAAAAAACTTTGCATGTATAGGATGTTAAGATTCAATTGTAAGATATCCCATTAGGAGTATGGGATGCTAATGAGATTTATAAAGTCTTGGAATTTCTAACTTGTGTGATATGATTCTTCTAAGTTTCTTATCATTATACAACAAAGTACTAAAGTTCTTTTAATGATAAATAAACTATTGAAATCAAATTGATTATTTTATGCCAAATTGCATGAAACTTAGTCATAGTAAGTTAGTAAATGTAACTATCAATGATAAGTGATCAATAATTACTGCCAGAAAACTTCTAGACGCTCTGATCAAACTAGACAACAGAAAGACAGAAAGCAAAAGGAGGCAGTTTCTCATACGCAGAGCAATCAAAAGCACACACTTCTGGATATTCACAGTTAACAAAAATCTGTCAAACTTATAAAGTTGTGTCCAATTTTACATATAAAATTCAGATTCCTTTTGCTGTAGATTGAGTTGTTGGGGGAGTATATATAAATCAAACAGTTGAACCATTAACTGATTTGCATCAAATTTACAATAGACCAAACTAAGAATAAGAATAAGAATACCCCAAAAGAGATTTTTTCACACATCTTGAGAATTGAGACCAAATTTCATAAGCTATGATTGGAAAAAAGCTGATTAGAGAGAAAAAAGAGAGAATGGTGTGGCATACCTTCTCTGGTTTGCCGATGATTGTGGAAACTGCAGCAGTGGCTTGAGAAAAGATTGGATCGATGTTAACTCCATCTAAATTTATGTTGGTGGAGATGTAAAGGCAAGGCATCTTTTCTTTCCCCTTTTTCCTTGTTACTCTTCTTTTTCTTATTTTCTTATTGGGAACCTAATGGGTTTGTAATTATATAAGCCAGTGTTGTGAAAACCGGTTCGGTCATTGAACCGGTCGAGGTAATAGGTCAGTGGTTCAGTGATTTAACCGGTGGTTCAGTAATTAAACCGGTTTGAACCGGTATATATTAAAAATTTAAAATTATATATGTATCTGTTATATATAAGTATATAACTAACATTATTTGAATAAAAAAAATTCATTCATACTTCAAAATCTAAAATAACTATCGATAATAATCCTAAATTTTAAAAAAAGCTAAAAATTTTTTAAGAAAAACACATTTAAAAAAAAAACTCGGACCGATCCGACCGACCGATTTTTGACCAGTTTTGGCCGGTTTGACCGAGTTTGACCGATTTTTGACCGGGTCAACTGCATGACCGGTTTGATGACAGAACTGGACCGGTTAGGGGACCGGTTCCCGGTTCAACCGGTTGGACCGGCCGGTCCGAACCGGTTTGAATAACACTGATATAAGCTCCAGTTTGTTGCAACCCCATGTTGAATATATATATATATATATATGTGTGTGTATGTACGTATGTATGTATATTTGTGTGTCTGTGTAAAAATTGAGTGGAAAGCTGACTTTCACTGTTTCCACCAATTGCTAATGGATTGCTTGGGTTGGACAGCAACATTCATCATACCCTTTCTTTTTCATTTTCACAAAAACAAAAATAAGTGTTTTTTTAATTTGTTCCATATCTGGTTTAACTTCTTCAATTCCGGCAAATAGAGTTAGATTAAAGTAAAATACACTATAAGATTTTTTTAATAGAAAAATACATTATAAGATAATACTATATTATCATAATTGTTTACTGATTTTTTTAATTAAATTTCATGTAATTAAATAGAATTATTATGAATTTAAAATAGATAAAATATTATTTTAGTCTCTAAGGATGTAAAACATTATTATATTAGTCCTTGAAATTAAGGAGATTTAAAATAAGTTTTTAAGATGTTAGATAAGTTCCTAAATTAATTACCCGATGGGTCACACGACATTTTAATTTTAAAATAAAATAATTGACAAATTACATTTTTAGGTGCACTCTTTTTAATTTTCAGGAATTAATGCGACAAGGCTATATACATTTGATCCGAGACCAGTGACCACAGTTGTGATTCCAACCAACCAGAATGAGACATGTGGCTGCTGTGCAGTAGAGACTCAATAACAGCTTATCTACGTGAGGGTTAATGGCGTTTACTTGAATGGGCATGATCTGAAGTTTAAAATAAAAAATACTCAATTAACCGTAAATCACGTTTAATTAATCAGATTGTAGATGATTAATATCTATAAATAATTAACCACCAAATCTTCCACAATGCCGGAAACGGCAACTTCCTCTCTGCCATTGCTGTACCAAGAAAACGCTGAATTTGATTGTTAGTTTTTAGTGAGAAATCCACAAGCTAGTTAAACTCAAGTAATGCAGAGAGATGAGAGTTGTGAGAACATTTAACTTGAGACTTGAGTTACAACAATGGTAGAACAAGTTTGCAGTTTTTTTGGTACATCAATATCGTTTCTGGGTTGTGGAAGGTTTGTGTGTTTACAGATAATTTTGGAAAATTATTATTCATGTTTTGATTAAACGTGATTTATGTTTAAATTTATTACCTTGTTTTTTAAACTTTAGATAATTATGTTTTGGATTTTGCTTTTATATTTTTTTAATTAAAAAACCAACAAAATTTCCGTTATTCAAATAAATTATTATTTTTTAAATATATTTTTTACTAAAGAAAATAAAAATTAACTTGAGAAGTCGGGTAGCCAACTTTCATTTTCTATTGTAAATTTTTCTTTTTCTAAAAAAAAGTTGTCTAATCATCAACTCTCAACTTCTCATCAATCTTTAAAACTAAACTACTTTGAAAAATAAAATTACAAGTAGTATATATTGAGAATAAAAGGTTAATAAGGGGTGTATGTTGGAAAAAAAAATCGAGTTGATGACCTAATTTCTTACAACAATTTTGGTTTTTTTTGGAAAAAACAAATTTTGTAATAGGAAGTTGAGAGTTGGCTATCCTAACTTCGTTAATTTTTTTAATAAAAAAATATTTTTTAGTCTATTTTTAAAAAATATTTTTTGAAAATAATTTGTTTGAGTAACAAAAATCTTTGCTGGGTTTTTAAAATTGATAATATTTTTTGTTTAATAATTTATTTATATCAGAATATATTATATCATAAATAAAATATATAAAGAATAATATTTATTTAAAAAAAGACTAAAGATGAAGATATGTTAGGATAAATTTGTCTATTATGTCATTGTTGTCAGTAGATTTGACATTTTTTTTCTAGTATCTAGTTCAAGATTAATTTTTTTTATAATTTTATTGATTTAATAATTTTTAATAGTCTTAAAATAAATAAATATAATGTTAAAATAGATAAAAAATACAAAGTGATTTGAAAAAATAGATTGATTAAAAACACACTGAATATATAGTTATTTCATCTCAGTATATTATATGACGAAATTACTATAAAGGTATTTGTTTCAGTTCCCCATCTAACTCTCCTTCCAAACTTTCTGATTTTATGTAAAGTGTAAATTATTAAATAAAAAATATTATCAATTTTTAAAAAAACCAACAAAATTTATGTTATTAAAACAAATTATTTTTAAAAAATATATTTTTTACTAAAAAAAATTAAGGTTGAGAAGTCGGGTAGCCAACTCCCACTTCTTATTGCAATTTTTTTCTTCTAAAAAAAATCAAAACCATGGTGAGAAATCCGGTCATCAATTCCCAATTTCTCACCCATCTTTAAAATTAGAGTGCTTTGAGAAATAAAATTATAAATACTATATATTGGGAATAAAAGGTTAATAAGGGATTTATGTTGGGAAAAAAACCTCATCAACTCTCCACTTTTCACCGGTCTTCAAAATTATAGTACTTTGAGAAATAAAATTACAAATAGTATATATTGAGAATAAAAGACTAATAAGGAGTGTATATTGGGAAAAAAAATCCCATTTTTAATCCTTTGTATTGAGTATTTATCTCTGTATCAACACATATTACATCCTGATTGATCAAGATCACAAATGTTCCAATTCAAGAAATAATTTTTCCACTTTTAAATACTCAAAAAGTGTTTTATTGATTTTAAAATTAAATTATATATTTGAATTTTGATCCATTTAATGCCATCCTTGTATAAGTAATTATGATATATATATATATACATACATTTTTCTATTTTCTTAATTGAGATGATTTCTATTTTTTTAATACTAGTATAATACAATAAGGCATAAGTTTCATTTCAAACATTGGCCGCCAATGTAACTCGACTTGCGAAGCCTCGGGGGCAGCAACACGAGGTTCGTACATTCTCCCCCGAAACACTTTTGTTAAACCAGATCAATGTGTAATTGTGGAAAGACAACGAAACACTTTATTATACTTTCAAATTGTCTTTGATGACATACAACAACTTTAATATTAACCAAAGATCCCTTGACGCTGACCGAGTTGACAAGGATTTTAATGTATATTGACTGTTCTAAACCATTAAGAAGTCGTGATGTTTTAGTAATCTTTTTAATTATTCTTATAGTTGTAACAATGTTTCCTTTTTTTTTAAATAATATTTCCTTATAGTCTTTATAATTTTTTTAAAATATTTTAGTTCTTATAATTGTTATTTTATTATTATTATAAGACATTACTAATTAATTCATACATATTAAAAAAAGTAATTAATTTAATTATTAACATTATTAAGGAAGTTTAAAAATAACATTTTTGTTTCAAGTGAATTAAAATTCAAGAAAGTAGAACCATCTTTCTTTTCCGTGCATAAGTTTTTGTAGCTTAAGGTCACTATGAAGTCATATTACTGGTGGCCGGTGAGGTGCTAGCGAGCATGAATTAAAACTCACTTATTCAAGAATGTTAAACAATTATTTACTATTAGTGTGGAGTTTCCTCTTGATTGGTTTTAACTTTCAACTAGCTTGCTGAGTTAAATTAAAATAAACACACAACATTTAATAATACAACTTCACATCACTTTATCATTAAAATAACTATATTTGTATTCTTGACAAACAGCCTAATTAGTTGTTAATTGCAGTCATGTCATCCTAGTTTTCATACTATTGACTAGTACAAACAACAATAACAATATTATATTAAATTGATTGAATAATTAACCAAACTAACATGTAGTGCCTTTTTTTATTATTTTAAGCACCCTTTGCAAATAACTAGATTGTGCAAGTTTTTTGTCATTAGTTTGCTACACACTCACAAGTCATAGACAAATATTAGCTAAAGAATCACCAAAAGACTAATGGATGTACTTATCCTATCTCTATTTTTTATATATTAACTTTTACTGTCCCAATCATATATATAGATATTCCTTGGAGAAGTTTTTTCTTTATTAGTTCCTCCATCATCCATGGAAAGAAGAATCAAATTCCTTAATACTTGTAACCATTTTGTTTCCATCAAAGCCACCAAGAGCAAACCTACATAGTGGATAAAAGTTTTGAAGTATATATAAGTCGAGCACAGAGTGTTCAAAGCAAAAAAAAAAAAAGTGTTCAAAGCAAAAAAAAGTACCTAGTCTAGCATAACTCTATTTTTTTTCCTATAATGATTTTCAGATATGTTGAGGCGATCATTATTACAAGATTATAGGAAACAATATTTTTTTTCCTCTTTTTTTCCTATCTTTGTGCGTGTTTCAATTATTGATACGAACCTATTGAAGTATCAATCAATCATTATTGTTTATTGTTTGTTCATAGTTATAAATATTAAATATTAGTTACAGTAAAAATAACAAAAAAATTATAAATATTTTCATTTTGTACATAAAAAGAATAAGTAATGACGAAGACAAAAAATTAGAAAGAAAGTGTAGTTTTCAATTAAGTAATGTAATTATTTTATTCATAAATTATAAATATGAATAAAAAATCATATAATTAAAAGAAGATGACCAAAGTCATTAAAGGACCACTCAGTACATTATAGATAAATGAAACAAGCAGAATTTGAGCAATAAAATCTTATTCAAATAGTTAATTCCATTTCCACAGTAATATAAAATAAACCATTGAATTCTGCAGTAGCAAATATATGGGAATATAAAACTAACCAAAGATTCATTCCCTTGGAATGTTGAGTAATTTAAATCTTAAAGCAAAGTAAAACATATTATATCCATAATTATGTCTCTCAATCATGAGCTGAAACATCTATTAAATGGTGTTTTCACTTTTTTTTATTTATATAACCTCTATAAACTAGTATATTTTACCTTGTTCCCATTGGCCTTCTTGTATTGAATGTCGAACAACTTCAACCTACAATAAGTATGGGATGGAAAGTTCAGAGATCCCCCTTCCTTTTTGTAAATTAAACACCTCAATATCAGAGAAGTCAATTCCATTGACACAATCTATAGGAAACATTTTATTGGCCAAAGAAACCACTGTCAAGTTTCCTTTGCTCTTATTCAAAGAGGGACACAAGGTCTGCTTGTCCAAAATTGGTCTATAATATCCGACTACATATACAAAAAAAAAATGACAAAAAGTTCATGTCACATATAAAATAAAATAAAAATTCAGGAAGATCTAGCTCCTATGTAATAGCAATATCATAATCATCTCTCTACCACCAAAAACATTAAGATTACCATTTAGTTGTATCATTGAAGCACATGAGTCAGCTGAGTTCACAGGATAGAGAGTGATCACATGTTGGGAAGGACAATACAAATCTATAGTTGATAACCATGATTCTCCATCAAAATTTCCTTTTGAAAATGATGTCTCTTTAGGGTCTACTTGCTGTTCAGCATAGGACGCAATGACTGTCTTCTCAGCATGTTTTAGAAGAAGATTAAATGTTGATTCTAACATTGTACAACGATCCAATAGATTTTGAATTTTCAATTCTGCTTCACTCTGTATTGATATAAAACAAAATGCATAAAAGATTTACGATATGAAAAATAGAATCTGAGTAGAATTAAAGGTATAAGGGTTATTTCAAATGATGCTTATGCATGTTCATGATTTTAAATTGCTCTGTATATTTTGATTTAGTTTGTCCTAAGGTTTAATTCTTTATCCCACTAAACATGAACACTTTTTTTAACTTATATTACCATCACTTCTCTTCTGAAGACTATTTTATTAATTACTTTCCCTTGTGTGAGTAAGTTACATACTATTAAACTTAAGAGGAATAATAAAATTTTGGGGTTTGGTTCTGCAATAGTCACTGTATGAATGGAGAGAAACAAAAGTGAGTCCCATTTATTAACTGACACCAAAATGTTATGAAAACAGTGATTAAACTAATGAAATATTGGAATTGGGTAACAAAGTTAATTAGTAAGAACTAAGAAGAAGCAAACCAACACGTAATTTGAATATTTGGGAATTTCAAACAAAAGAATAAGTTTGAAGTTCAATGTGGTGATAACTACTCATGAATCCATAAATTAGGTAAATTAATAAGTTTTGTATGTTTGGTACATGCATGACTGTGAACAATGAAGGCCATATAAATTTCTATACAAGCCAACAATATACTTAGAGATGTAAGAGATGAACAAACAATTAAAAGGAGTACCAGCTTCTGCTCCATGTAGCAATTTTTCTGGTTTTGTAATTTCTTGAAAGTTGTTAGTTCTACAACTTCTTGCATCAACTACAAAAGCATTATGGTTAGTTGCATGAAAGCACAATTAGTTTATAGCATTAAACATAGACTTATGCATGTTATGATGATTTTTAAATAAATTCCAATTTAAATAACTGATGGTCTAACTGATAGTTGAATATATAGACAAAGGATTAGATGTATTGTATTTTTGTCAAACATAGAGACTAAAAATAATTAAATAAAACTAAAATAAAAAATGACATATTTGAGGGAACAATATATAAGTCTTAAATATACTTTCATTAAGCCTAACTACCTTGTCAATGTTGTTGTGATGAGCTGGGGGACTTAAACTCTCTTCCTTTTCGTCTGAACTTGTTGTCACATCCAGAAAATCATTTTCCATGGTGCATATATCATTCTCATCCGGATTATCATTTACATTGTATGGACTTTCATGGCCAAGAGTCAATTCCTTTAGTTCCTCATATATAAGGTTCTCATCATCCTCATCATGAGTGTCATTCACATTCTCATGTTTTTCCAAAGTGTACATATCATTCTCATCAGAAGTGTCATTTGCATTGTGTGAAATAGAGAGGTCTTGACTTTCATGAAGAGTCAATTCCTTTAGTTTCTCATATATAATGTTCATCTCATTCTCATTCACCTCTTTAACCACTGCTTTAATATCCAATGACCTGATATCTTTGTCTAAAGAAAAATTAATTTCAGTGGAATATGTTCTCTTAATTGAGCTAGTTAAAGGCTTTGTGTCTGATTCACATGTTTTAAATGTTTTACCTTCCTTCAGAGTTGATGGAAGAGATGGAGATACAATTTTCCGCCTCAAATGACAACCAGAGGAAAATGCTAGAGAAGCCAGTAATGAAGTAAGCTTGTTTGCTTGTCTGTGGTCTAATTCGAACCAGAAATGGTTATTCGTGTAGTAGTTGTCTGCAATTACTCGTGCAAATTTATCTTCAGACAGTGGCTGGCACTGAAGCCGAACACGAACTTTCACCTTAAACATTAATAGCAGATAAATGTAAGGGTCTTTTTGATGAATTTTGACATGAGGACTATTATCATGAACATGTGAAATAAAGTATGGTATGTAGATATAGCAAGTGATACCTGTGCAGGATATTGTGTTCTATCCAAATCTGAATTATCATCAATCCATGCATAAGGGTCTATATACATTTTCCCCTTGCTAGATGCCTCAAAAACTCCATGGAGCTTCCTGTCACTATAGTTGAATAAGAATATAGGCAGACCAGGATCAATATTCTTCACATAGGAAAAGTGGCTAGCTGGTAAGCCTATTAAAACAAACACAAATTAGTTAAGGATAAGTCATTAAGAAGAAGATAACCCCATCCTCAAAATGAGGGATTTCATTGTTAAAACAAATGATTTCACGGTATTATCATATTATTCATTCTAATTTCAAACATTTATAAGAAAAATATAGTTGAAGTAAATATTTCAACGTTGAATGTTAACAAAGTCAATTTAATTTTGAATGTAAAATATCATTGACTCATTCATGCTTTAAACTCATACTAATTGGTATCAGTCTATTACAAATGTACAATAAAAGCAATCAAATGAAGAAGAGTGAAATACTAACCAAAAATTTGTTTTGATTGACATTCTTTTATAGTATAGTTCTTGCAACCAAATATGACCCCACCAAGTTGATACTTCTCCAAATTTCTGCCTACGTAATTGACCACTGAATTTGAAGAAAAAGTCTTCATCCTGTCACAAGAGGACATGGCTTATTGCATCTAGAAAAACAAATTATTTACATCTTGACATTATCAAACGAACAAAAAGCTTCAAGCTATTAAAAGTTAAAATTAATAAATCATTCTTTCATTAATAAGAGGGCAATTTCATAAATTTCATCGAAAAAGATGAACACAATAGAGACAATTAAAGTACTAAATGAATATTGAACTAAACAAATTTAATTGAGCTTAATTAATATTGGAATCAAATTAGTCCTTTTAAGGATTGCCTTGAAAATACTATGGGAGATCAAATGACAACGATGTAACTCTAAAAGAGTTAGCCAAATTCAAACCATAAATATAAAATAATCCTATGATTCATAATATATCTTAATATATATATATATATATAGTAACTTTAACATAATATGTAATTACCACTTAGTTAAATTTAACTAATCAATTAAATTACTTGATTTAACTTAATTGATTATTTGAATTATTGAAATTTATACTTCAATTATTTATGAAAATTATTAAAAAAATATTTTTTTTCATATTTTAACCAATTCTCAATGGTAAAAAATATGTATTAACATTAATTTTAATTTTTTTGAATTTAATGGATGATTTTTTAAATTAAATTAATTTAGGAAACCAATTGAATTAATTTACTATTTTTTAAAGAACTATTTACATAAATTATAAAAAAAAATATTTTACAAATCTTTTGAGCAATAAACAGGAAAATGTATAAAATTATGCTAATCTTGACATGAGTTATAAAATATTTTTGTATAGTTTTTCACAGCTTTTCTTAATTTTAATTAAAATGTAACCTTTAACTAATATTGAAAAACTATACTAAAAGGAATATTCATAACTTTAGTAAAAAAAATATTTTATTTAACTCATTGAACGTATAGTTTTTCAACCTCCTTTTATTAGTACTCAAAAAGAGTTTATTTCTTCTTTGATTTATTTCTTATAAGAAAATTCATATATATATATATATATAATATTATAAATCAATCACTTAACTTCAAGCAATTAAATTATTTGATTTGAAATTATAAAATAGACTTAATGATAAAAAGAGTAGAGAGGCGAAAAAGAGTTTGTAGATTCAAATTCTCCTACTAACAACTGACAAACTAATTTGTCATGAAAATTTGAATTGTTTGATTTATTTAACTATATATTTTGAAACTAAGCACATAACCATATTTCCAAAAAGTAAAAACAGATTTATTTATATGAATACATAATTGATACACAAATTATATACGGTTGAATGAATAAAAATATTATATTAACTTATTGATGATGTAATATATAAATGTTTAAGTTACACGCATATAATTTGATCTTCTTTTTATATTATTATTCAATCCATAACTCAATTATATAAAAATAACAAATTCAAGAAAAAAAAAAAAAAGTCTCTACATATTCCCTAGGTACATTTTTTAGGATACCAAACATAAGAATGATAGGGATCCAGGGATGAAAGCATATGAATTAAGTTAAAGAGTGATACTTGAAATAAGTTTGAGGCACAAGAACACTCACAGAAAAATCAATAAAAAAAACAAATGTGAGGAAATGTCTTTATAGCAAGGTACATAATATTATGCAAAAGTATCCTTGAGGCATTCACTTTACGTGAGAAATATTTATCATAAGTTTATAATGATTAAAGAGTTTAATGATCGATAATATTAAATAATAATTCATACATAGAAATTGAATTACAAAACAATATAGCGTGCCTATCTTTTTCTTCGTTAATTTGCATATATACAAAGTCATTCATTTATTTATATCAATGGAGTAGGAGCACCTTATTTTGTATTAATACGGTGTATGTAGTATTTCCTTTAGCTAGCACTTATATCATACTTTATGGATGATTATTATGAGAAAAAGCACAAATCTACATGTTATATAATTATGCCCGACATGAATTTGTCATTTCCTTGAGAAATGGCATTAATATGTGATGATACCAAAACAAATTATTTCAACACAGGCTGTTTAATTGCATTCATCATAATTCATAAATGACGTTTTTTTTTTCTTGAGAAAAAACAAAAAACAAAATATTAAACATGAATTTGATCAAGTTACAAACAAAATCACAAGACCAGTAACAAAATTAACATTCACAAGAAGGAACTTCTTTTTAGTGAGTTTTATAGCTTCTTAATTAGGTACTATAGTGTTAATAAGATCACAAATCAAACAATTTAATGAAAATTATCAAGAATTTTTTTAAAGAATTAAAATTATATAATAATAATAATAATAATAATAATAATAATAATAATAATAAACAATGATAATTTAAATTGAACAATCCATTAGTCATAAAATAATTTTGTAGTCTTATTATTTAGAAGTTACACTAAATTATAACTAATAAGAGTTGAATGAGATAGAACCATTTAATTAAATATCTATCTTAATTTTAGAGCGAATTTTATTCATTTACGAAACTAAAAATCAATACCTCGTTTAAGAGAAATTAATTTTTTTTCTATATGGACCACCCAGTGTTGATACATAAAAATCTTATTGAATGATTTAAAATTTAACCTTTTAAATTATTATTTTTTGCTTAATATTAAATATTTTACTTAAAACCTTAAATTAGTTTATTTAGTAAATAAGCTTGGAATTTGGATCAAGGAACATATGATAAGAAAATCAAAGGCTCCCTCATGGATGGTCTAACATAGATTCTCTCCTTAAATATATTGCATATAAGACAAAAAAAAATTATATAAGCCAATTTTCCCTTAAAAAAGTAAAAAAAATGATATATAAGTTGTTGTCACGTCTGGGAAGAGCATCATGAATTGAATGATTTATGAAGTTGGGAGATGTAAGGATTGGAAAAAAAATGCTAATTCATAAAGGATAATTTAGTATTTTCAACCTAAAATGGGTTGAGTACAGGATTCAAATTCTCAAATTTTGGTGTGTATAAACGTCCCTTCTTTTGCAAAGATTCCCTTAAGGTTTATGTTATTCACACTTGTTGTTTATTAAGTACACTTCCCTTTTTTACTTTTCTTTGCATAAACTTACTTAAGGCTAAAATATATTTTTTATCCTTATAAATATTGAAAAATTTGAAATTCGTATGTGAAAATTTTTTGGTATGTTTTTCGTTCTCGTAAAATAGAAATGTATTATTTTTTGGCTCTCAGCCAGACTTGGATGAATCTAAGCCTACATGACATTTAAAAAAAAAAATTAAATTATAGGCTAAAATATGTTTTTGCCCCTATAAATATTGAAATGTTCGATATCCGTCCTTGCAAAATTTTGAATCTTTTTTTCGTCCTCAAAAATTTGAAATATGTTACTTTTTGACCCTGGACGTAGGTTTGGTTATTCGAACCTACGTGTTACTTAGAAATATGTCACTCTTTCATTTGTTTCATTGATGACTATGGGAGTGGTTGATTTCTAGGGGATAAAAACTACCACAAAATGCAGAAAAAGTAAATCCCTCTTTTCTAACCTATTTCTTTTCTAACTTTCTTCATTTTCTTCGAATTTAAATAAACATTTATTTTCTTTTTCTTTTTCAGATGTTCTGTTCAATTGCAATGGTCAATACACCTTATTGACCATATCATCTTCTTCTTCTTTGAATTCCCCTTCCTTCTGAAAACCTAACACCTTCACTCCCAAACTCAACGTTATGAATAATAATTCCAATGTTCTATCAAAATCAAATGTCGTCGACAAACTCAACAACATGGCTTCCAAATTCACCTCTCTCTTGGATTAGCTTGGTGGACAGAGAAGATGAAGAAAGTTAGGAAAGAAGGAGGTTAGAGAAGAGAGATTTACAAATTTGTAATTTTTTTCCTACATTTTGTGACAATTTTTAACTCTAAAAAATTACTCACTCTCATAGCCATCAATGAAACAAATGAAAGAGTGACATATAGGTTCAGATACCTGAACCTACCTCTGGATTAAAAAGTAATAGATTTTAATTTTTCGAGGACGAAAAAAAAGACTCAAAATTTTGCAAGACACATTTCAAGCATTTCAATATTTATAGGAACGAAAAATATATTATAGCCTATAAATTTTTTTTAAAATGTCGCATAAGATCGGATTCGACTAAGCCTGACTCCGGACAAAAAAATAACACATTTCAATTTTACAAAAACGAAAAATATACCAAAAATCTTACAAAAATGGATTCTAAACTTTTTAATATTTATAAGAAAAAAATATATTTTAACCTTTACGTAAATATTCTTTTTTTTCTTCTTCTTTTTCTCTTTTCAAACATTCTTTCTCCCTCCTTCCCGGGCACACTCCCCCCCTGTCTTTTTCACCACACCCCTCAATTTTTTGAAAGCCGGTCTTTTAGTCTATTACAATGGGCCTGTTTGGATGTTAGCTTCTCTAGAAGCACTTCTAGAAGAGAAAAGTAAGAAAAAAAAATGAAATGAAATTTTTCATAAGCTAAAATAAGTATTCCATTAGCTAATTTGTAGATGTCATCTCATCTTTTAGAGAAGCTACATTGGTGAGCTTCTACAAATTAGCTAATGAAGAACTTATTTTTACTTATGGAGAAGCTCATCTCATCTTTTTGCTCTTATTTTCTTCTTCTAGAAGTGTTTCTAGAGAAGCTTACTGTAATATCACTAAATTTAAGTAAGGTATTTTGGGTAATATTTACGGAATTACGTAAACGGATTTACGAAAGGACAGTTTGGTCATTGCTGGAGGCATGGGTGCAGTTAGTAAGTGCTGGGTGTCGTTAGCAATTACTGTAGCATCACGGATAAGGTTACTGTAGCATCACGGATAAGGTTACTATAGCATCACGGATGGGGTTACTGTAGCAGTCTATATATATGCGAAGGCTGCGGAAAATTTTGCTGAAACCGTCGTTCCTCCTACTGTGCTACAGTAATTTTACAATATCTTGGATTTTGAAGGGGAAGGAAGTGATTCACGGACGTTGAAGCCCAGAGAAGTGATTCTCTAGCCCTCCACGACTGTCTTGAGGTAAGAAAGTTAAGTTTTACCGATTGATTTGTGAAATTGGCAGTTGATGAATAGTGACCCATCTGTAATAGAGCCTAAATTAGCTCTGGGTCCAGTTGAGAGAAGTGCTTAGAATGATGAGTGGATGAAGGATTAGCTGTAAATTTGTGATTTGGAGAACTTTGATTTTTGCTCTAGGTTGTGCATGTGTGACTTGAATTGAGTCATTTGATTTGAGACATGCAAGAGCCCTCCTGATGAGCTTAGACATGTTATATGTTTGAAGGGTCCGTGATATGTGCTTGTATGCCTTGTATAGGGCGTGACACCGAGAGTGTTAGTGGCGTAGACCACAGAGCAGGGAAAGAACTGCAGAGCACGGCTTTGCCAGGTAAGTTCTTGGACCCTTGGGGATGTTTCCCACTTGTTTGTGCTCTACCATACTCCGAGGGAGTAGTGGTTTCATTCATGATACATGCATTGTGTGGATGTTGCATACTCATAATAATATTTGCTTGCATCTATGCTTGATAAATGTGTTAAGCCTGTTATTAGATCTTCTGGCCAGTTAGATAGATATGGACCTCCCTAGGAGATGGTTTCCTCCTAGTATGGTTTGCTCGTGGGTGATGATGATCCCAGGGTGATGATGATCCCTTAAGACCAAGAGATAGGTGGTCCCGTCGCGGTTGAAGCCTAATCTCGGAGGTACCATATACGTGC
>PYAF01003251.1:138436-156753 GCA_007407185.1 Glycine tomentella | reverse complement strand
TATGCACTTTACTGTGCACTTTGAAAAACTGCGCATCCACCGAAAGCACCGAAAGCAGGTTTGTTTCTTTTGCAGTTACTGTGCGCTTCAGCCTCTATAAATAGAGGAAACGTTCATTCGTTCAAGCAGAAGCAGAAGGTGAGTGAAAGAAGAAGAGGAAGGATGTAGATCCGAGAGGCATCCGAGAGTGAGCAATCCTAAGTGTTTTTCTCAGATGAAAATAAGAGAGTTCCTCTTTAAAGAGAGTAAGAGAGTTCCTCTTTAAAGAGAATGAGAGAGTTCCTCTTTGAAAGGAGAGAGAGTTCCACCAATTTTTGGTGAGATAACTCCTTCCAGTGAGAGATATAAAATTCGTAAGCCATCCTTTAGTGGGTGAAGAAATTTTGTCTGTTAGCGTCTAGTCCCACACTAGAGAGATAGTTACTTTGTAATTCTACTTTCATAGTGGATGTTTTTCTGGACTAGTGTCCCATGGTTTTACTCTTCACATTGAGGAGGTTTTCCACGTTAAAATCGTTTTGTGTTCTCTGGGTGATATTTTTCTGCTTCTATATTTTCCCATCTCCTCACAGATTTACTCGCTTCCGCAAATAGATGGGGTTATCAACCCAACACATATTAATTCTTCCATTCTTTCTCCACATTCCACATTCTGTCTATAATAATAACAATAATCACCAAAACCATGGTTACCAAATTCCCTCACCTCTGTCACAGCCGAAGATGGCACAGGTTTCGTTGGTTCCCTAAACCGCAAGTTCCTGGGCCTGAAAACCAAACAAAAACTGAGCCATTTCAGGTTCTATTGGCAAGACATATTGACCGGAAGCAACCCCACCGCTATTGAAATCATTCCCTCACTCCCAAAATACAACATAACCACTTCATTTGGTTTTCAGTTTTTCTGTGACAGTAGGATTTTGCCATTGTATGTGGGTGCATTTAATAAATGAGCATATGTATGTAAAGAAATGTGTTAAAGAGAGACAACACCATTTTGGAGCATGAGGATAAGGAGTCAGGACAAGGTGAAATGAGTGATTTGCTTCACTGGATGAATGCTGCTTATAAATGGGATAAGGGAAAAACATCCACCTAGATCCAATTTCTTAAACTTGTTGAGAAAGAAAATAGTTGGATATGCATACTATGTCAAACCGATCACAATTACGGATATCATTATTTTCAAAGGTATTTGATCTTAGCAAGATGACTATGTGTTTGTAAAACAGAAATAAAAATGCAAAGCAGCCTTCTGAGCATGCAAAAATTCGACACCTAAAAATCTACTCATATAATTAGTATCTTGAAGTAACTATGAAATATCAATGAATTTGAGTTGTTTGTATATAATTAATACGCTCCCTTTACTAAATTTATTATTTGCTCTGTTGTATCGATTTTATGTAGGATGTATGTGACTGACTGACTATTAGTATGGAGTCCCCATCTCAAGGATCAAGTCAGTTGTCTAAAACTCCAAACTCAGTATTAGAGGGATTTTTGGAGATAAAACCAAGAAAGGATGTAACACTTTATGCAGATGTGATATATTTGCATAAATATCATCAAGTTATTAGACAAATCTAATATTTTGATTTCTTCGTAACAATTGCTTTGGCATCTGCTGCTGTAATAAACGCTTAAATTAATTCTTTATATGAATTAAATGATATTTTGGTAGAAGAAAGTTATCAATTCAATTGATGCTTAAACACTAGACTGAGATCACATTTTGCTATTTGAGCAAAATCTTGCTCTGATGCTATTAGTTGCTTTTAATTTGTTATTTATTGAAATTTGTTTTGGAGCAAAAGTCTGAAATTACAGTTTTAGAGCAAATGGGAAGGTAACAATTGTTGTTGTAAGGAATTGAATGATTACTACTAAGTACCCTATTATTCAAAGGCTCCTCGTTATGCTAAGGTAAGGGGGAGAGATATCGTATACAACCTTATTCTTATATATACAAAAAGTTTGTTTTCGGATTTGAACCCATGATTAATTTGACTTTAATTATCCTTTGGAAGAAGAATTGAAGCCTTTATCACAATAGGTCCTTAACTTTAACCACAATAATAGCAATCTATATGATGAATATTCTGTCATTTTTGGTTTGCTTGGAAAATAAAGAGAACAACAGCAAGAACTAACACTACCTTTCAACTTTTATGTTGTTTTCTTTTTTCAGTTTTTCTTTTCGTTATTCAGCAAAGACATGAATTTGAATCCTTCTCTTTAATATTAGTTTGAAATAGAAACTAGACTTTGAAATTTTTTGTTGTGTATTGTTTCTGAGACAAGAGTGACATTGAATGTGTCGAACAGTTCCAAACCATTTATGTACATAAGTTTACGACGCAAACTTTCATTTCCTCATTCTCTCCTTAAAACCGGTTCACTGTCTATTTAAAGGGGTCTCTAACTTATTCATCATGTGTCCACTAACTCTCGATCTAACTTCATACTTTGTTTCTGAAAATGAAAGAAAATAGTTGTCTCCAATACTGAATTGTGTGAAGATGGAAGACCCACTGACCCACAGAGCATTTTGAGGAAGAAATTGTAAGCGCCTCCTGTGTGTTAATAAGTCACAAATAAAACCTCTCATCATAGTTTTACCAAGTCAATTTCACTGATTGATTTTGAAGGTCTTCAAAATTTACTTTAAAAAATAATTCATTCGGTCAATTCTTGCCCTCAATCCCTCATCTCTTTTCCATTGCCACTAGAGCAACAGATTTATCTTCATAAAACCTTGTTTGTGGTCAAATATAATAATTGGAGGAATTTCCAAACTATTCCACCTCTGCATTTGATACTCTAGTTTTTTGGTATAATAATTGGAGGTTCCTGTTCTTGTATCTGGTTTTCATCCCATCAAACTAAATATACTTAAATTGTCTATAAACAAGGTTAGTGCATGGCGTAATACATCTAGATGTATTTGGAGGCTTAAAAGTTTATCTACATTTGAATTTTGACGTACGTAACAACATTTTAGTTTATGTAAACTCCATATATACACAACCCAATATGACAATATCAGAGTGAATTCCCTTGATTCTTTCTTGGTAAAGCAAAGAAAGATATGTCGATCTTTCTCACAACTTGCTTTTCAAGTTGGAAGAACCAATGCAGAAACGTAGCAATAAAAAATTTCGTGCTTGACCTTCATATATGCCACCTAACAATCTCCACGGTTCACTTCCAGCTTTTCCCTTATATGCCAACTAATTACTATATATTGGATATTTTAAAACCAATTTCTTGTATTTCAAAATTAGTAAATATTGATGGTAATTTGAAAAGGCAAAAGTAATGGCCACCCAAAAAGAGGACAGCAAGAGTCAAAGTAAAGATTAAAGACAAGCTCAAAAAATTGAAAAATCTAAAATCAAGATGGAAACAGCTGGTTAGACAACGATGCAAGTCACTGGAAGAAGTACAATGATCAGGTTACAGTAATCATTTTTTTCTCTGAAAAAATTTGAATGTTCTCAACTAAGTTTAGAAAAATAAAAAATGTCGGGAAGTAAGAAATTAATAGTATTAAAATGTAAGCCTACCACCAAGTATGTGGATTAACAGGTGTAGGATTGTTGAGAAAGAAAATAGTTGGATGCACACTATGTCAAACTGATCACAATTATGGATATCATTATTTTCAAAAGAATTTGATCTTAACCAAAAATGAGATGACTATGTGTTTATAAAACACAAATAAAAATACTAAGTAGCCTTCTGAGCATGCAAAAATTCTACACATGGAAATCTACTCATATTATTAGTATCTTGAAGTGACAACGAAATATCATGAAGCTTACATCAAAATTATAGACTTTAGTCAAAATCAAATTATTTATCTTTAGCTGCATAAAGGAAATACATAGGAATATAGTAAGCACCACCCGATTCCTTTTGCTCATATAATTAAAGAATTCGATTTGTTGAACAAAACTGTGATATGTTGAGGTGTTTATTAGGCTGACTCCAAATCCTTTAACACCACCTCTGCTTCATATCTAAAATCACTTGCCTTTTCTGTAACCTTGTCATATTTTTGGCCTTGCTATTTAGTTAATGAGAGCAATGTTGGTCATACATCACAAACACATGATCAGACACAGCGAAGAGAACCGTCTTTTTTCATGTACTTTGTCATGTTGCCCTTTTTGCCTTCACCCTCACCATCACTTATTGTAATGTTAAATTCCAATTTCGTACCAAGTTGAGTACATAACGAGAAATGAAGCAGAACCCAACTTTCGTGAAAGTGGAGCAGAAGAAAGATCAATAAATATAGAATCATATGTTGTCTTATACTCCAACCTCTTTGGAACCCTGCTTCTGGGATACATGTACTTTGCTTGATAAGAATCATACTTGTCACTATAATCATCATAGTCTTCAACATAATCATGTTCTTGTGCAGGGAAATGCTGACATCCAAATTTCATCATGTTGATTTCCACATTCAACCTAATAGCCCAGAGAGAATGTTCATCCAAGTACGAGAAGTTCCAAAACTCTATATTTCTCCTCTTTTCTTTCATTTGTTAAACTGCTGTTAAAGGGAAACAATACAGTCTTCAGTTACAAACACATTTCAGCATGTAGAGTTTCAAGGGATGGAGGAAGCTATGGTAGAGTTGGAAGAAATACGCAATCCCTTAGGTCTAGGTATCGCAATCTAGTTGCTTCAGTTCAATTTTTTATGAATGAAGGTAGGCTCCTAGTGGCACTAAAATTTATGACAAGGATTTCTAGCTTGCCTTGAAACTAAAGAGTAAATACAAGCTCAAAAAATTGAAAAATCTAAAATCAAGATGGAAACAGCTGCTTAGACAACTATGTAAGTCACTCGCAGAAGTATTATGATTAGGTTATGTGTAGATGACAGATTTTTGTTGCTTAAGTATGCTATAGGTCCCTAATAAATGACAGATTTTTGTTTTTGATCCTTAATAAATAATATTTTTGTTGTATTGGATCTTGATATATCAAAACTTTTGTTCTAAAGATCTACCCTCAGTTAAGTGATGACGTGACACCTTGTGAACAAATCTTTCCAATACATATATTTCCAGCTTAATCTCGAGTTCGAATTCAGCATTGCGTTAAATACTCTGAAGAAAGCACTTACTCAGCTCTTGTAAAATTGTCTCCTCTAGAAGATACTTATAGTCTCTACCCAAAAAATATAAGCCCGACAGGAAATATAAATGATGCAATTGGCATCGTTGAAAATTCAAAGGCAAAATTCCAACCTTCCTATTTAGTGGGGATGTCTGGGTTTCCCTAGTGAAGTTCATCATTGAACAATGTCTTTTCCCACAGAAATTGTGAGCTTTTAGACACAATCTTCAGTTATCTTACATTGACAGTAATAATTTATGTGGTTCTATTCACAATTATACAATTATATTTAAAACTTCTACCTGTGGCACTAGGATTCACTCAATAATTATCATCTACAATGACAATTATACTATTCTCAGCACTTGTGGTGACGTCATTCTATTGGTTGTGCCTCTGTAGTCACATCCATGTGGTTTCTGACCTCTGTCTTGATGATCAGAGGTCTTTGCTGCTCCAACTCATGAACAATTTCACGTTTATCTCAGAAAATAGAACCAAGTCATGATTGTTGAGGGTGGATAGGGGTGTCCTGTGACAATGAGGGACATGTTAGTGGCCTTAAACTCGATGGAGAACAATCCATTTTAGTGTTCTTTTCAGTCTCCAACATCTCCAGAGACTGAATTTGGCTGATAACAACTTCAGTTCTGTCATTCATTCCATCTGGATTTAGCAAGTTGAACGAGTTAACTTCTCCGAATTTCTCACATGCTGGCTTTGCGGGTCAGGTTCCAACACCAGTACTCTTGTTTTTTCAACAGGGCTAGTGCTGAAACTTGAGATCCCAAATCTACAAAAGCTTGTTCAAAATCACACCAATTTTAGGCAACTATATCTGGATGGTGTAAGAGTTCCAGGACATGAATGGTGCAATGTATTGATCTCGTTCCATGACCCGCAAGAACTTAGAATGTCACATTGCAATATTATCTCAGGTCCCCTGGAAGATTCCCTTGCAAAACTTAAGAATCTATCAGTCATTGTTCTTGATTACAACATTTTATTGTCGCCAGTGCCAGAAACATTTGCCGTTTGGAAAATCTGACCATCCTAAGTATTGTTAATTGCAGGTTGATGGGAACATCTCCGCCGAAGATCTTCAACATTGGAAATGTTGTCAGTTATTGACGTGTCTTTGAACAATAATCTCCATGATTTCTTTGCTGACTTTCCATTGAGCAGATCTCTGCAAGTCTTAAGAGTAAGTGGCACAAACTTTGCTGGAGCATTTCCACACTCTATTGGTAACTTGAGCACCTTGTCTGAATTGGATCTTTCTAATTGCCAATTTAACGGAAAAATTAACCAAACTCAATATAGCAAATACTCAATCTATTAATGCTAACAAATCAGAATAAAATTACTTTCCTTAAACCGCACTTTATATATATTTATGCTAATTTAACTCTAACTAACAACACACAGAGTTTACCCAGGTTCACTCGATGTGGGCTATGTTCAGCTTTTTACTATATTTCTTGACACATTCGTATAATTGTACTCAGATTACAAGGAAATATATAGGCTTAGAAACCCTAAGCACTGTAGTTATTCATGGACCCAAACCCAAGTTACAAATAATAAAACACGAGACTAACAACAGTATCATGTCTTGAAAAAAGTTTTGGGGACGTTGCCCCCGCTCGCTCACCGGGAAGTGGAGCCCCGTGCATATCTGCTGACGACACAGTATGAGCCATATCCAACACTTATGTCCTAGCAATTATTCTGTTTATGAGAACTAAAATATATATAGTTATCATATTTGTTACAAAAGTTAAGCCCAAGTTGATGATTGCTAGAATATTAAACAGCATAACTGGAAATTAAAGTCTGTTTTCACAACAACTGAGAATAACTACAAAATTTAAAGGAAAAGAAAAAACATAGATCTAGGAAAGGAGACTAGCCTTATTGCAAGTATTGTGAAGGGAATAAAAAATCTCTCTGGTTCTCTTTATCATTTAGATAATCAAGTGCCTCAGCAGTATATTCCTCACAAAGTTCACAGACATCTGATTTTCTATTTAATTCTGCATATCGAAAACATGTCAACAACATGAATTATTACTAATGCTGCTTTTGTATTTTAAAATTATAATTGTACTTTAACAGCATTATTTGCACAATATGTTAAGTCAAGTCACACTTTTGCTTCATTAGAACTAAGGCACATCTGTTGCATTTTAATTGGCACCTTTTGTACTAAAAGTTATCAAAAGTGCTTGAATATGAAATCTTCATCCATACTTCATCTATAATATACTAAATTTATATAAAATAAAGGAAATTTATAAAATTGTCACACATTAGTTGACCTTACGAGAATAGACGGAGTGTTAAGAATTAGGATTGGTCTTCCTTTCCCATCAAGTCAACATAAGAACATATGTCAATCAATCAGAGCAATTCAATGAACTATGCTTGATTAACATAAGTGATATATACAACCAGAAATATAATTCTAATAAGAAGGAATACATCCCCCCTCTAAAAAAATGCATTAGAATAGATCTCTATGACTACATTAGCATTTTGTATTTAGTTTCACATTGGATTATGTAGAATCACGTTCAAATATCACCTAACACGATTTTAGGTAAATGTTTGCTGGTTTGATTTTGTGTTGAAAAATTGATTTTGAGTCTAGAATTATTTGAGTTAAGCATCTTTAGGTATCTTTTGTGTTGGATCAAAAAATTTCATATTGACTTTCACTACCAACTTGCTTTTAAATAAAAAATATTCAAACATAAATCACATCACTTTAAAATTAATTTTAATTAAAATCAATTTGTAAAATCAATTTTCCTAACATTCATCCAAACACTGCTTCAATACAACTTGTCTCACATACCGTGAAAGCACATGGACTTATTTATGCATGGTACCCTAGAAGCCATCCACTTATGATATTACAAAGAAAAAATATCTATCTTTTGTAAAATTGGAGTGCAACTCCATAAAAGAAAAAAAAAAAGGATAAATAATCAATTTTGTTCTTGAAAGTGTGAGACACTTTTAATTTAGGATCTGAAAGTAATAATATAACAAAAAGTTCCTTAGAAATATAATTTGTCACTTATTTTAATTCAAAAAATCATGTGACTTAAAGAGATAATATTAATATACTTCCGAGAATTAAAATGACAATAATTACTTAAATTTAAGGACTAAACTGACCGTATATGAATTTTCAGTGATCTTTTTATCCTTTTATTCCTTTCAAAAACTAAATTAACAATGGTCACACTTTTAAAGATAAAACTGATCATTTACTAAAAAAAACGCATATATCATTAGTCTACATGGTTTAGAAACAGAAAAAGAAGCTTATCTAAAGTGAGGTGACGTCTAAAGTTGAAAAGCAAGCCATCATTAACTTTAACTAAAACATTTTATAAATATAATCCTTTGTAAATTAACGGTAGATAAATTATCACTTTCTAAATCTCTTGAATCACACCAAAATATATATATATATATACATATATATATATATATATATATATATATATATATATATACTGCAATATATATAAAAGCATCATCCTGTGGGCAGCAAAAGGAAAGTCTTATAAAAGAGCAACCACTCCAACGGGATAGAGTTTGAATCCTCTACACCCAGCCTCGCAAATTCAACGGGACAAGAAACCTTCCACCACTTAGACTTTTGTCTTGCACAGAAGAACTAGTAAAAGTGAAGAGAGTTGACCATAGCCAAATCTCATTGAATCAATTCACCTTACCAAGAACCAACCCAGTTTATTGTAACCATACCTTACCTTTGTCTTTGTACTCTGGTTATCAATTGTTCTTGAGATCATGGCAGCAGCAGTGGTAGGTGGTGCGTTCCTCTCTGCTTTCCTTGATGTTGTTTTCGACAGGCTGGCTTCACCTGAAGTTGTCAACTTGATCCATGGAAAGAAGCTTAGCAAGAAGTTGCTTCAAAAGTTGGAGACCATTCTAAGAGTGGTTAGAGCTGTGCTTGATGATGCTGAGAAGAAACAGATCAAAGACTCTAATGTCAAACACTGGCTCAATGCTCTCAAAGATGCTGTTTATCAGGCAGATGACTTAATCGATGAAGTTTCCACCAAAGCTGCTACTAAAAAGCATGTAAGCAACTTGTTCTTTCGCTTTTCCAATAGGAAGATTGTTAGTAAGTTGGAAGACATAGTTGAAAGACTAGAGTCTGTTTTAAGACTCAAGGCGAGTCTTGATTTGAAAGAGATTGCAGTGGAGAACTTGTCATGGAAAGCTCCATCGACATCTCTGGAAGATGAATCTCATATATATGGCAGGGATAAAGATAAGGAGAACATAATGAAGTTGTTGTTGGAGGATAACAGTCATGGTAAAGAAGTATCTGTGATCCCTATTGTGGGCATGGGCGGGGTTGGAAAAACTACTTTGGCACAATTGGTGTATAATGACGAGAACTTGAATCAGATATTTGATTTTAAAGCATGGGTATGTGTTTCTGAAGAATTTGATATTCTGAAGGTCACAAAAACTATAATAGAGGCGGTTACTCGAGAGCCATGTAAATTGAATGATAGGAATTTACTTCATCTTGATCTGACGGACAAGCTGAAAGATAAAAAATTCTTAATTGTTTTGGATGATGTTTGGACCGAAGATTATGTTAACTGGAGTCTTCTTAAAAAACCATTTCAATGTGGGATCAGAGGAAGTAAAATTCTTCTAACAACCCGCAATGAAAATACAGCATTTGTAGTCCAAACTGTTCAACCTTATCATCTAAACCAATTGTCAAATGAAGATTGTTGGTTAGTGTTTGCAAACCATGCATGTCTTTCCTCAGAATTTAACAAGAACACATCAGCACTAGAAAAAATTGGAAGGGAGATTGCTAAAAAGTGTAATGGATTGCCTTTAGCTGCACAGTCACTAGGAGGTATGTTGAGAAAAAGGCATGATATTGGGGATTGGAAAAATATATTGAATAGTGAGATTTGGGAACTCTCTGAAAGTGAGTGTAAAATTATTCCGGCACTGAGAATTAGTTATCATTATCTCCCTCCACATTTAAAACGGTGCTTTGTTTATTGTTCATTGTATCCCCAAGACTACGAATTTAAGAAAAATGAATTAATCTTGTTGTGGATGGCAGAAGATCTTTTAGGGCCACCAAGAAAAGGAAAGACTTTAGAAGACGTTGGTCGTGAGTATTTTGATTATTTGGTTTCGAGATCATTTTTCCAATGCTCAAGTAGTTGGCCTCAGCGTAAATGTTTTGTTATGCATGACCTCATACATGATCTAGCAACATCCCTTGGTGGAGAATTCTATTTTAGATCAGAAGAACTTGGGAAAGAAACTAAGATTGATATGAAGACTCGTCATGTGTCGTTTACCAAATTTAGTGGTTCAGTCTTGGACAACTTTGAAGCTTTTGGGAGAGTAAAATTTCTGAGAACTTTCTTGTCTATTATCAATTTTAGAGCTGCTCCATTCCATAATGAGGAGGCACCAGGTATCATAATGTCAAAGCTTATGTACTTGAGAGTTTTATCATTTCATGACTTCCGAAGTCTGGATGCTTTGCCGGATACAATAGGAGAATTAATCCATTTGCGTTATTTAGATCTCTCTTGTTCAAGTATAGAAACACTGCCAGAGTCATTATGTAATTTGTACAATCTGCAAACTTTGAAGTTGTCTAAGTGCAAAAAGCTGACTAAGTTGCCTGGTGGCACACAAAATCTTGTTAACTTGCGCCATCTTGATATTTATAATACTCCTATAAAAGAGATGCCTAGAGGAATGAGTAAATTAAATCATTTACAGCATTTGGGTTTCTTTATTGTGGGTAAGCATGAAGATAATGGAATCAAAGAACTAGGAGCACTTTCAAATCTTCATGGTCAGCTTCATATAAGCAATTTGGAGAACATTTCCCAAAGCGATGAAGCATTGGAGGCAAGGATAATGGATAAAAAGCACATTAACAGTCTATGGTTGGAATGGTCTAGATGTAACAACCATAGCACAAACTTCCAAATTGAAATAGATGTACTTTGCAGGTTACAACCTCACTTTAACCTGGAATTGTTGTCAATACGTGGTTATCAAGGAACCAAATTTCCACATTGGATAGGAAATTTTTCCTACTGCAATATGACACATCTAACCTTGCGTGATTGTGACAACTGTTGTATGCTTCCTTCACTTGGGCAACTACCTTCTCTCAAGGTCCTTGAAATTTCAAAATTGAATAGGCTGAAGACTATTGATGCAGGATTTTACAAGAATGAAGATTGTCCTTCTGTGACACCCTTTTCCTCCCTTGAATCTCTAGCCATTTATTACATGCCTTGTTGGGAGGTGTGGAGTTCCTTCGATTCAGAAGCTTTTCCTGTCCTTAATAATCTTACTATACATAACTGCCCCAAACTTAAGGGAGATTTGCCAAATCACCTTCCTGCTCTGGAAACACTTCAGATTATAAATTGCGAACTGCTTGTCTCTTCTCTCCCAATGGCTCCCGCCATTCGAACATTGGAGATACGTAAAAGCAATAAAGTAGCACTGCATGTGTTCCCTCTCTTGGTGGAAAATATAGTAGTTGAAGGAAGCTCAATGGTGGAGTCCATGATCGAGGCCATCACTAACATCCAACCGACTTGCCTCCGGTCTTTAGCATTAAACGATTGTTCATCAGCCATATCATTTCCGGGTGGTCGTTTACCTGAATCACTGAAGACTCTGTTTATCAGGAATCTTAAAAAATTGGAATTCCCGACACAACACAAACATGAGTTGCTAGAAGTACTGTCAATACTTTGGAGTTGTGATTCTCTCACATCTCTTCCATTGGTTACCTTTCCAAATCTCAGACATCTCGAACTCGAAAACTGCAAAAATATGGAATCTCTTTTGGTTTCAAGGTCAGAGTCATTTAAGAGTTTGAATGCTTTTGGTATTCGCAAATGTCCCAACTTTGTATCATTCCCGATAGAAGGATTGCATGCAGCAAACTTGAGTTCTTTCATAGTTTTGGGCTGTGACAAGTTGAAGTCGTTGCCTGCCAAAATGAGTACTCTTCTCCCAAAGTTAGAACATCTTCACATAGAGAACTGCCCAGAAATTGAGTCGTTTCCTGAAGGGGGTATGCCACCTAACCTGAGAACAGTTTGGATTATCAATTGTGAGAAACTACTAAGCGGCCTAGCATGGCAGTCCATGGACATGCTTACCCATCTCATCCTCGTGGGTCCATGTGATAGCATCAAGTCCTTCCCAGAGGAGCATTTGCTGCCTCCATCTCTTACGTTTCTGAATGTATGTAACTTTTCAAGTATGGAGACGTTGGACTGCAAGGGGCTTCTCCATCTTACATCCCTGCAAGAATTAAGAATTGTTGCCTGTCCAAAGCTGGAGAATATAGCTGGGGAAAAGCTGCCTGTTTCTCTAATAAAATTAATCATAGAGGAATGTCCTTTTCTGCAAAAACAATGTGGCACAAAGCACCGACAAATTTGGCCTAAAATTTCCCACATTTGTGGCATTAAGGTTGATGATAGATGGATTTAGTGACCAAGAATGATCACCAGGTAATTCTCCTGCTTTGACCTACTTCATCATCCTCTAAGTCTAACCAACTAACAAACTATTTCAGTCAAAGATATGTTTCATTTCATGTCTTTCTCCTTTTATGTTTAACTTAGTTATTGCATTGGAACAAATCTTAGATTAGTTGCTCAGCATGATACTTGGTGAGATTTTTTTTTTTTTTTGGACTCCCACTGATATTCTCCTTCGGATACAGTATTGTTCGAGGTACAAGGAGGCACTAGGTGTGAACATCTCTCCCGTCAAGGATTCAGACCTTGGTTTGCCACATTGTGAGTGACTAATCCCTTCCAATAAAATTGAAAATATATATGAAATTAATGCCGGATTATGTAACTATTTGAGATGTTGAAACTTCAGGCTCCCATTTTTCTGATGTCTCTAGTGTATGATTTAATTAATCCAATTTACTCTGAAATGGAAATTGATGCAGTAAGTTACTGAATCTACAGAGAATCAGCAAATTAAATTATCATGCAATCATTTAAATCAAATTGACTGAAGAATGTTGCTTATGGTCCCCTAGCTTCAAAGAAGTAACAATACAGGTATTAAGTATGCAACATCAATAAATACTTCAATACAACGATTCCCTGGAAAAATGCTACTCATCAATGTCATTGTATTTTAACTTTCTTGATAAGTTGATTGAATAGTGAAATTCATGACCCTCAGAAACTTATTTTTGATTTTCAGATATGGTAGATTGATCTGGAGAAACTGTATTTACACATGGATCTGAGTTTAAATTTGAACAAGAGCTAAATGTAACTTTGGATTTAATTGACGTGACATTGACACTTTCTCATTAGCTGAATTTTTAATTGGAAAGTTTTTCATTGTGATCTTTTGCTATTCTTTGGACTCCAGGTTTCATGTATAATAGTTCATATAAGTTTGTACAACATAAGTGAAGGGAAAGGGATTCCTACACCAGATGTCAAGTACTCTTGCAACAATATTTGGAGGAGCTGCAGGAGCCGTGGCATCAGTAAGGGCTGCTATAATACTTGTATGGTTTTGTTTGTCTCATCAAAGGAGTAATTCTAGGACTTCAGAGACAGGGTCCAATGATCCTTCCCAAGGTAACATCTCACATGCATGTATATTGTGATCAATAATTTTCCTAAAGTGATGCAAATAAATTCCATTACATGCAGTGGGAAGGCATGGTGCAATTGAGTTGCCTATACGAGATACTAGGCGATTTGAGATGGAAGAACTATCTCTGGCCACAAGAAAATTTCAGTGACAAGAATTTGATTGGAGAAGGGGAAATTTGGGGAGGTATATAAGGGTTTACTTCAAGATCGAATGCTTGTAGCTATCAAAAAATGCCGAGGACTTGCTAGTCAGGAATTTGTTTGATGAGGTAATACTCAATTTCATGTTCTAAAATGTGATTGTATGAAATGCTGAGTATAGATTATGAAATGTATCATTGATGTGAAGTGACTTCCCATGCCCTATTCAGTGAAATTGTGACAGATGCTGGATACTTTTCATAAGTCTTTGATGAATTACTTTAGAGATGATTGCTGAATAGTCACTAAAATTGTTTTTCGTGACCTGTTTCTTATAATTTTAAAAGGATTCCCTCTTTCTCTTCAGAAACTGACTTCTCAAGTCCTTCTTCTGACCCTTGCCTGTTTCTGTTTCAAAATTTAGAGCAGATTTTTCTATAGTAAATGTCATTTAGCTTCAGCTTCATATATCATTTGATTCAGAAAGATGAATCTTTCTTTGCCCATTCGTTCACTCGCCTGTGTCCAGTCATGTCTGAATAGGATCTTCATAAATTATGTGTGAGCATGCCAGTATTCCTATCTCACTTGTGTGACAGACTTTGTTATGTTGAAAGTTTTAAACTAGTCAGACTTTGTGAGCATAAACTGTATCACAGTTTTTGACATTTTCACTTCAAAATTCTGACGGATTGGCAATTGTATCACAGTATTTCTATCTCTTGCTTTGATCAATTATGACTTTGTTTTACTTTAGGTGCACTATCTATCATCTATTCGCCATTGAAATCTCGTCAGTCTTTTAGGCTACTGCCAGGAGATCAATCTTCAGTTTCTTATATATGAATACGTGACGAATTGAAGCTTCTTCAGTCACTTGTAGGGTAAATTACTGTACATCTGCAATCTGCAAAGCTTAATTATAAATTTTATCTCTATTCAGATGATTCTTAGTTATACTAATGTTCTGTTATCCTGTGCTCCTTGCTTTGCTGCATGCATGCAAAACTGAATTGCATTACTCTACATTTCATAGAATTTCTCATATCTTGTTTTAGCTAAATGAATGTTTTTTTTTAAAGCTCATGGTTGTGACTTTAACTTTCCATTGCAGGTTCTGGTTAACAACCGCAAGAGAAACTAGAATTCAAGCATTGACTTTCAATAGCTCAAGGTGCAGCTAAAGGTGATCCTTTGCTAAATTAATGAAGCATAAACTTGGTACTTGTACGGATGGAATCTGAACAATGGGAAATGTTGTGCACTTTCAAATACTGATCTTATCACAACATTTTCTGCATTCTGTATAGTTTATCAGCTTAAGTAAGATATTTCTTATGTTATCAAAATAGTTTAATATCTAAAACTCTATTGAAAATCCCAATTTCTCCCCCAGGAAATTTAAAAAAACAAAATAAAAATTGTGAATGAATTTTCTGGTGGTTATCAACCGTGCCAGTAAATGCTATATTTAAAGATTGATTCAGAATTTATTTTATGCCGATTTTTAGTTGCCACTAATATTTTCTGGTGGAAACACCCTCCTTGACAAAAGAAATGCCACAAACTGTTACTGACTTGTGGTTCTGGAAGCGACTTGTAGCCGTCAAAATTCCCTTTAGTGACGGATTTTTGCGGCCACAAACTGAAATTTTGGCAGCCACATCTATTTCTTCTGATTCATAAATCCTTCATATTTTTCAGGTTTTGAAGATATAATTTTTTTCATCAATAAATGTTAATTTTTAGTTTGTTAGTTTTTATTAGCAGTGAGAATCAAACCCACATTTCTCTTCTTTTCTTCTTTCTTAACCTCTCAACCAACCTTATATCTCCTTTTAAGATATAATTCTCAAGGAGTTATGTTCTTATTATTCTTATCCCATGTAATGAAAACCACATTTGTTTCATCTGCATAATTTTAGGGTTGAAGTGGATTATGCAGTGTTTGTGTGTGTTAGTTACTGCTGGTAATGTTTTTTAGCAAAGTTGGAGTTGACAGGTGGGTATGCTTGGTGTTGAGAATCACGTGGTAATTGGCTGAGATGGTCATTCTAACTACTTAATGTATAATTGTAATATGTTGCTTCTATATTATGGTAGTGCTTGATCTATAGGTGCATCAAAATATTGGCTTTGGAATTCTATTAGTAACTACCTATTGGTTTAGTTCGCATTGTGCGTTGAACTGCACTTAAATATTATTAGCTGTTTTCTCCTTTTAAAAAAGTCATTCATACCCAAAGACAAAGCATTTGCATATATGCGCTGCAATCTATTATGCAGAAAAGTTTGATTTTTTAAAAATGTGTTTTTGCTGGACTTGCCAATCCTTTGATAACCATTTCCGTATTTCTTTAAAAATCACATCAACTTTAATACATCACTTTGTTAAAATTGTATATATGTTTTTCGAATTTGCTATCAGGTACAGACGTATAGCAAAGCTAAATATGAATCCTTATTTCAAAAATTTGATGATTGTGTTAAACAATCTACTATCCTTAAATATTAGAAGTACTTTTAACCGAATTTTGCTAAAAAATTCTTTATCTAATTTTAGTACCAAAATGATGAACTCTGAATTTGAAGAAAAAATGATTTATAGTAATTAACTTCATATTTGGTCCTACTTTATTATTTGTAGGAAAATAAAAAGTACTCCCTCTAATTGCCAAATTTAAATTTTGGAAATGGGCTTAACTATCCAATAAATCAAGCTACTTTTTTATTTTTGTTTGTCTAAAATGTAATTTTTGTTCTCTTATTTTTTCATATCCACAATTTTAATCGTTTTATTTTTTAATAGTAACATTTTGTCTCCCATTTTAAAAAAAATTCACCATATTAGTCCTTCCATTTTTTAATTGAGATATTTGGTCTCATTCTTTTAAAAATTCATGATTTTTGTTCTCATAAAAAATTTCAAACATTGGCCACATACTTCTTTTAACTCTTTTTATGTATAAATTAAACTTATCATCAATTAAATAATTAAAAAAAATATGTCATATCACTAATAAACAAACATTTATCTGTCAATATATATTAATAGAGTACACACATTGATCAACATTTTGAAATTGGTTATATAGATTAAAATTGTGGATTTTTTAAAAGTGAAACAAAATGTCTGATTAGATATGTGGGACTAAAATAGAAATTATTTTTAAAAATAAGAGACAAAATGTCTCAATTAAAAAAAAACTAAATTTATTTTAAAAAAATAAGAAAACAAAAATTATATTTTAGCTTTTTTGTTTTCAAACAAGAAGTTAACTAACACATTGAATTAAATAAGATATTACTAACCACACCATCCAATTCTCAAATTGGATTTCATTTATCCCATTGTAAAGTTGTCTTCATTTATTTTTTTATATTTATTTTAGATCAAAAAATGTATTTACCTATAAATATTATTGTTTTGATATTGTAAAAACATATCTTATTTAGTTCTCATTTTAATAATTTTAAAATTTATAATTATTATTTTGAATATATTTTAATAATTTTATTATTATATTTTATAAAATTATTGTAAAGTTATATTATATTTTGAAAAACAAATTAATTTCAGTAGATAAACTAATTAACCCGTGCATTACACTGGTAACCCAATTAGTTATTTGAAAAAGAACAGGAGTGGGGATGAGCTAGGAGTTAAATCATAAATGGTTTAATCCTCCCATTTCAATCCATTGTAACATCTTTACTGCTAATATTCTAAAAAAAAATTACTGCTAATATAATAATCTTAACTGCAAAAGTTGAATATTTAAAAATTAATAATCTCCACAAGGAAAATAGAAGAGCAAGAAGTTCTGAAAGAATAATTAGGAGTTTTATTTTGGAAGTAAGCTTTCGAATTTAGCCAAGTCACGTTGCGTATAATCTTGACCCTTTTAAAAAATCAAACTTTTTGGGTGCAGTGCAGTAGTCAGCCTGAGAATTGTACTATTTTTTAAATTTCCTGTTGGTGATAGTAGGATTTTCTTATTCTACAATCAAACAGAGACAAAGGCAAAGTAGAAAAAAGACGAGTTTTTTTTTTAATATAAATAAGAGTTTTTTAAATATTAAGAAACATTAGAAGATTAAAATAGTTGTTTACTTGAAGAATAAAATAAACTAAACTCATAATTTCGTAAATTATAGGAATCGAATAGAGATTAGAATATCCCCTATATTTTATATTCATGCATATTGATATTTTAAAATAAATTACGCACTTGAATTTATATATATATATATATATATATATATAATTTATATTATAACTAATATTTTTTAATGTTTGTTTTCCTACAGATATCCTTTTAAGAGAGAATT
>PYAF01003251.1:110603-132942 GCA_007407185.1 Glycine tomentella | reverse complement strand
TCACCAAGAACCGATGTTGCTACGTATGTTAACATCGGTTTTCTAATCAAAACCGATGTACTTATGTGTATAACAACATCGGTTTCATTTACAAAACCGATGTTAACATACGTAGCAACATCGGTTCTTGGTGAAAACCGATGTTGTATTGTTAGTTAACATCGGTTTTCTTACCAAAACCGATGTTGTTTTTTAATTTTTTACATATTTAGGTTTTTATTTGTTACATGTTGACATCGGTTGTGTATAAAAATCGATGTTGTGTAATTTCGTTAACATCGGTTTTCGAAACCGATGTTAACTTCCAGACTTTCAACGTCGCCTGATACAACATCGGATAGAAACCGATGTCGAAGGTCAATTTTAACCGATGTTGAATGCTATATTTCTAGTAGTGTAATCACTGTAATATAAAGATATAAGATGGATAGAAAAAATGAAAAAAAATTAACTTGGAACAAAAATACTAATTTTCAATCTAAGCAAGAATTGTAATATATAGCAAGTAATACACCTCTGTTAAGAAAACAACTGAAAAATTTATACAAAATTAATGTTATGATAGTAAACTTTCTACTTGTTTAGGTCTTCTCTTTAAAGTTATCCAAGTAATAACTTCATTTTTCTCCATTTTGTCATGCATCTTTTCTCCACTCTGAACCTTCATCTTCTACTCAATCATCAATTGTATTACTTTTATTCATTTATGTTTGTGTCATGCTCAATTTTATAGAGGTTTTGGATCAAATATCACAATTAAACATTTCATTGATCTTTTACCCATTCACAAATTCCTGCAATAAACATCAATTTCCATTTACTAAATTTTTTTAAAGAAATATAATTGAACTATTGATTATAAATAGGAGTAATGTTAATAAAAGATAAGCAACAACAACTAAAGATTGTATGTAAAAAATTCGTACTCTATAGGTTAATAACAAATAGATGAAATCAACTGGAAAGTTCCCATGTGAAAAGTAGTCTCAAAAGTGTCATAAATTTAAAAATAAAGTGAGAAATAAGGAAACATACCAAAAAATGTCATTTTGACATTTGATCAAACACATAATTTGCAATCAATAAATCAGTTTAAAAAAATCAAATAAATATTTAAAAATCTCCAATTCCCATCTATTTTTATAAATACCAATATAGTATTTTTTTTTTACACAAAACACTTTAACCCATTTAGTCCATACCAAATAAACATTTTTAACAAATTTAGTCCATATTCACAGCATTAGAGAAATTTTGATGAAGGAGAAAAAACAAAGAAAGTAATTAGGCCAAACCAAAATCAACCAAAAAGTAGAAAATAAGAAAATTGTTCACCTTTGTTGTTGCATATCACTATAAATCATGAAAAAATTATGAAGAAGTTGTAGTCAAAGTGGCTGGCAAAGACATCTTCAGCGAAAGTTGTGATGTTGAACGGTTAACGAAGAAGTAAAAAGATATTTCATTGGTTTATTTTAGTAAAGAGAAAATAAAAATAGTGAATGAAGAAGGTAAGAGAAGAGAGAAAAATGGTGAGAAGACGAAGAACATCAGAGAAGAACAACGTTCCAAAGTTGAGAAAAGAGAGAAGATAATAAAGAAGATATTTGAATATACATTACTCTTAAAAAGATAGTTAAAACAACATATCATCTAGACTGGAAAGATATTTAAAAAACTGCAAGATCTAGCATAGTTTATTAATGACAAAATGGATGTGTAGCAAAAATAAGAGAAAGAAAGAAGTGAAGTTCAATAATAATTTTTTCTTCTTGTGATAATATACATATCTTGAAATTAGACCATAAACAATTAATCCACTTAAGGTTCCATCTTTTGTTACGCCTGTGCAAACTTGCCAATAATTAGACTTAGCCAATTGAGGTAAGAACCAACTACATTGAGAAATATGAAGGGCCAAAGGAGAAAATTGTGGAAATCATAACATAAAATGAAAGGAGATCATTGTACGCTAGACAATTGTCGAGTAAATTAATACGAGAAAAAGAAAAGTGAAGTTTAATAATAATTTTTCTTCTTGTGATAATACACCTATGTTGAAATCAGACCTTAATTTAGACTCACTCAATTGAGATGATAATCAACAATATTAAGAAATATGAAGGACCCAAATTAGGAGATTGTGGAAATCATAACATAAAATGAAAGGAGACCACTGCACTTAGCAAGTTTTTAGACAATTGTCAAGTAAATAAGAGAGGAATTACTATATCACCAATGATTTAAAGTCTTTTCGAAAGGAAAAATTAAAACAATATTGAGATTTTGTATTTTTGTAACTGGTTAATACGGTACCCTGCGTACAAAGGTAATTTCACTGCTTATGCATTAAAGAGATAACATGTGAGAGGGACGAAATAAATGATATAATGAATATTTAAGATTTAAAAGGAAATATTAATTCACTTATCAAAAAGGAGGTGCAAATAGCAAATTTTTTTTGAAAATATTAAAGTGTGTTTATCAAAGAGGTGGTGCAATTAGTAATTATTAATTTTGAAATATTGGTGTGCGCTTATTAAAAAGGGACTGCAATTAGCAACGTCTACTTTTCAGAGAACCATCCATGACAGAAAAGGAAGAGGAGATGTCCAATTACCATTTTGTCCCTTTTTTGCCACATGTCATTCATATAGAATGTCCAATTTTGTAAATATATGTAATAGTAGATTGGAGTGCGCTTATGAAAAATGGACTGCAATTAGGAATGTTTACTTTTCAGAATAGAAAAAAAGGAGGAGATGTCCAATTATCATTTTACCCCTATTTTTTGTCACATCTCATTCATATAGAATGTCCAATTTTGTAAATTTACTGATATTCATGATCAAGGGTGTCATCCAAAATCTTCCATATCGTCATGGTTCATTCTTTCAAATACTAAAAAATGGGTAACAGCATCGCCATGTTTCGCACACGCGCTTCATGTAAGTCTTTTATTATTATTTTTAGATATATATATATATATATATATATATATAATAATTCTTATTATATTTTAGAAAATTCTCTCTTTTTATTTTTCTTTGTTTGTCTTCTTTTTGGAAGATTTATTGTACCGATTGTTATAAGATTTATTGTATAAGTATAATTTCTCTTATTTTTATTTTTTTCATCCTTGCGCCTCTTTGTGATGCGAAAAAAAATATTTAATAGATTTCTATACACACTGTTTTATTGCATATTAATAGTATATGATCCACGTTTAGAATAATTAATTTTGTTGAAAGAAAATTTACGTATAGGACAGCGAAAGTATAGTACATGATAGCGTAGGCAAAGGACCTATTAATCATGTATATTTTAGGGATATTCCGTTCTTCGATTTGGTGTGATTTTAGTTTAAAATTAGTGGGAATCAAATAAAAAATTTAAGTATGATGCCATTTGATTTGAATTAGATTATTTATGAAATCTGAATCAAATCAAACTAATTTTTATGGATTAGTTCGATTCTATTTTTGTGATTTGAAACTTATGTTAGTGAGGATTACAAAAATGTTTAAAAAATTTATTATAATTAGATAAAACTTGAATAATAACTAATTTAACAATCATCATTATAAATGGTTAACTTAAAGTTTCAACTTAAAAATAATCATTTGATTTAAAAGTAATCATTCAACTTAAATAATAAATCATTAAACTTAAAAAAGTAAAAACAATATGTAATACTGCTTTCAAGTTTTAACCACTAAACTTAAAAAAGTAATAAATGTTTTTGTCGAAGAGAATCATCACGGCAAACACAGAGAGGGCGGTAGGAAAAACGAGTTGGCTTTCAGTGTAGGATTCCGCCATAGATGAGAGAGTGAATGTTAAGCGTTTTAGTCTTAGTTTTAGATTGAGTGTAAGTGATGTCATTTTACATAAACTTAAAGTAACATTTTTGTAACTAATATGAATTATATATTAAACTAATGAGTGCAGTTTAATTTGTCGAACCAAAAATCAAATCGAAATGTAGGTTTTGGAAAAACAAAAATCAAACCAATCCAATGTCTTTCAGTACTTTTTTTTGCAATTTGCAGTTTTTGTTGTTGGTTTTTTTATTTTAGTTTACTTTGATTTGGTTTTGAACACCCCTAATGTATTTGGTGCCTAGTAATCCACATTTCACATAATAACTCCTTTTTTTATCCACAAAAATTAAACACATTATTAAAAATTTACAACAATCACACACACTACTCAACCAATGAAGTTAAATCCCCTTATATATTACATAATAACTTATCTGGTTTCAAACAAATGGACATGGGTTAGGGAGTATAATAATAATCAATTGTTTTTTCTTCTTCTTTGGAAATAAATTAATAAGCTAGTTTGAATTGAATGGAATGGATGATATCGTTTTGGTAGTAAGCTTTTGATTTTATAGCCAACACGTTGCGTATAATTAATCCTGACAGGTTTTGAAATCAAACTCGTTGGGTGGTGTGGTGCACTACTCAGCCTGGGACTTGTTTTATTTTTTACATTTCCTTCCGGTGCTAGGAATTTGATTCCCCTCCAATCAAACAGGGAAACAGAAAAAAAAAAAAAAAAAGAGTAGAAAACTATAAATAAAGACGATTTTTATTATTTTAAAACATAAATAAGATTTTTTAAATTATATATATATATATTAAATTTATTGTTTACTTTTTAGTTAAATGAAGTATTTTGACTAAAAATCTTAATTATGATGGTAGAAAAAATTAATTAAAATAACAAATAAAATATTTTTTTTAGCAGGAAATCAAATAGTCATACAACACTGGAATCCACATCAATAATTAATATCAACAATCAATCAATAATTTGTGCATTATCAAACTTATGACCTTGGTATTGATAATGCTTACAAGTTAAAACAAGACAAAAAATAATAATTTTTTGTTTATAATTAACAATTAACTTGACTATTTATAAGCTCGCCGTCAAACAATTAAAATAGTTTTAAGCCTAAAAGAATTATTTTATTGATATATAGTATTTTTGTCAACCAGTTTCTAGTAACAAATTAACTTGGATGTGACGTTTTACCTTCAGTTTAGATTTTTTCCTCGTTAAAATAAATATAACTGCTTCATACGTTTTTCTTCTTCTCATACTTAATAGACATCTCGCACGACTGGTCAACGCAATGGTTTCTTAATAAAATATCTTTCCTCGCGGGATGACGTGAAGACTCCTTTGAAGTAAAAAGAATTCATTAATTTATTGGGACAAAGGTATGTTTAATAAAATTAAAAAGAAAAACAAAAGACTAAAAGAGATATGCAAAGATACCATATATAAGAATTATGTCATTTTCACTGACAACTTTCACAATATTTTCATAATTTATTTTTTATTTTCATCTCTCACATTATTTAGTTGAATAAATAATAACTAGTATTTATAGGGATCATTTTATATCAAATGAATTATAATAATTAGTTACATATATAACTATTACTATTTTTTTTAATCAAATTCACTTTATTTGAGCAAACTCAACACTGATCAATTTCACTTTTTCAATTAGAATTTCATGATAGTTAAATTTCTTCAAAGTATATATATACTTTTTTTCCGTTAGCGTTTCACTTATTTGAACATTTTAGAAACACTATCAAACCTTTTAAGATATCAATTGAAGTTAATATATCGAACATAAAAATTCAAATATATATTATGATGTGATTTATTTTCATTACCAAAATAATAATTTTATACTTTCATTATTCTTAAAATAATTTTAATTTAATATTTTACACTTCATAAAAATATCATAAGGGAATTAGATATTTATAATCTTAATTAATTAATTCCAATTTTTGATAATTTTCTCAAAGATTCTACTTAATGTTAAAATAATATTATTTTAATTTTTCAATTTGTAACAAATATAATGAAAATGAAAACTAAATCAGATATAAATTATTTTTCTTTATGTATATGATTATGAATTCTATCCTTAACTCATAAGTATAAAATAATATTTATTAGAAAAGGTCAATCTCTTAAATATATTCAGTATCTCATGGAATTAATTTTTAACTTTTTAATTTTAGAGGAGTTGAACCGTAGATAAGCTCGCTAATGGTTTCCTTTTATGCATATATTAAAAATGACTGTTAAAAGTTAGTGGAGTTTTCATATGAAAAATCAGCATTATTAGAAATAATGTTTTTAAATATCGCTATTTTAACATAATTTTTTATAAATTTGATGTTAATAAAAAAACATTGTATTTTTGTAAATAAATTTATTTATTAATATCAATTTTTTCAAAAATTGATATTAACGTGATGATGTTAACATTTATTATTAAAAAATAAATGTTAACGTGTCAATGTTAACATTGATTTTTCAAAAATAATTATTATTTTTTTAACTTATGTTATTTATATTTTATTTGTGTTTTTAAGACTTTTGAATTTCAATACACTAGAAGAAATTTTTTAATATAGGTATAATTTTTTTTTATTACAAATCAGGTCATACGGATTAATTAGTGACTCATCAGTTCAACCACTGACCTAGTGACCTAGTACCATGATTGGGTTAGTCACCAGATCGGTTTTTAAAACTATGAAAAGAGGTATCAAACAACTGCCAAAAATAATATTCTTCAATATGTATGTATCATATATGTTTCTTTTATTCTTTTGGAATCAAAAAATATCAAATGTATTATTTTCCTTTATATTTTTCTTTTTTTCAAAATTAAATTAATATTTGTTTTATGTGTCAGTCTTAATCATATTTTTCTTATAATGACAATGTACATCACCTACTTGATACAATATTTTCATGATTGTCACTCATAATTTAGTCCTCCTCATAGCTCATTAATCCTACAAATTTTTCAGTTTCTTCACTCCCTTCTCTTATCATTGTACCTTATTTAAATATGTCATTAGATTTATCATTAAATAATTGCACTAATTGGAAAAATTCAAAAAATTGTTGTATAATTTTAAAACTGTTGTTTAAATCCAAAAATGAGGATAAAAAAATGTTATTATAAGAATGATTAGTATAGGAGGACTTAAAGATAGAAACAATTTAGCTATTAAAAGATTTAAAAAATTGTATTGATTTTTTATTTTATTTTTATCCAAACCTCATCTTTTTTAATTACTTTTTTCAACAACTCTTTTAAGTTTGAATTTGTTTTTAAAAATTCACAAAGTCTGATTAAATCTTATAAATTTATAAAGTCTTTACATTCTTATGATATAAATTCATTAAAATTCAAACTATCTTAAAATTAAGTCTTGAAAAAAATCTAATAAGTCATAAAATTCTTACGTAATCATTAAAATCCATAATATTTTTAATACTAAAATAATCTTTTAAAATTCTAATCCTATACATGTCCTTCGTAAATAGGATAAGGAATAAAAACATGTAGATTAAGACAGGACCCTACCCTATTCTCGAACCCTCTATCGAGCTTAACCCTGCCCGCATTTCTTTTTTTTTGAAGGGGGGCAAAGAAATGTCTCCACCTGCTGCCAACAGTCTTTCTTCGGAATTCTACTGAACGGGTCGATCCTCTCCTCCCGTTTGTTTTAGCAACTTATCCTAAGGTCTCCTCACCAAGAGCTCCCCGGAAATTAATAGTAATAAGTGTAATAAAAAAGCATGATATTAATAAAATATTTAGTATTTTTTTTATCAAAAATATATACGAAAGGATAGAAAAAGAGAAAAAATAAAAAGAGAAATAAAAAACATAATATTAATAAAGTATTTAAGTTAAATTATAATATTAATCCTCATTTAATTCTTGATCCGTCATTTTGATCTTTCTCTTTTTTTGCAATTTTATTTTTCACATTTTAAAAATTACAATTTTAATTAATTCAATTCTCAATTTGGTATATACATATTTTTTAATAATTTCAATTATTTATTAATAATATCTTAAATGAATATGTCAAATGTAAATTTTAACTGAATAAAAAATCAAATGTATAGAAAATTAATAACAAACAAAAATTAAAAAATTTCTAAAATTCATGAACAAAAATTACGAAAGAAAATATAAAGACCGAAATTATAAAAAAAATTAAAGAGAAACAAAAATATAATTTAATCAAATATTTATAAGAGATTAATACACATCAGGCAGAATTAGCATGGTCATCTCAATTCCTTGAGGTAAGGCTCACGTGAAAACCCCTTAGAAGTCAAAGCCGCCGTGAATGAGTAATAGAAATTGCTAACTTCGTACGTCTTGTCCTAAATAAAATTCACTTAATTTATTTGAACAAACATTTACTTAATTTATTAAAACAAAATTAAAAGAGATATGCAAATATAAGACACTAAGGTAAGAATTATGATATTTTAACTCTCTACTTCTACATTTTTTTTTATAAATAATGTTTTATTTTCATATTTCTTTTATATATATATATATATATATATATATATCAACTTATTCTATAAAATTACTCTTCATACTTATTATTTATTTTCTTAACATCTATATATATTTGAATTTGAATAACTAATTGAATGTGTACACTTTGGTTAAATTATATATAATATTAGTGTATGATAAATTTGTTAATTTTAATAATAAATATCTTAAAATCAATACTAAAAAATTGTTTTTATTAACTAATCATGTGAAGTGTCAGACACTGAAACAAATATTTGACTTTTTTTTTTGAAAAAAATATATTTGAATTTAAATCTATTTTAACTATACAAAATGAGTATGTAAGATGAGAGCTCTCAATTATATATTTTATTTTGATAATAATAGGTATGTAATTTTCAATGCTTCATTATGTTTAGGAGTACTTGTCAAAACTAAGGTGCCTAGGAATATCTGCAAATCAAGAGACTTTTCAACACTCTCCTCAACTCCTGCTTACTGCTTAGTACTACCAGCCTGGAGTGTGACAACTGACAAATACCGATACTCCACCAATGAATCTTGAATAATTACTCATACAATCTTTAAATTTGAGTAAATGTGTGGTTGGATTTGTATTAATTCATGTTATGGCTTAAATTCAGGTCAACCTAAGAAAAAAGATACAAAAGCCAAAAAGACCTCCTTCTATATTGATGTGCGTATACTAATCCAATTAGACAGCCATCCAGAAATAATTCTCATGACTTGGCCAAACTCCATACTTTTCTCATCACACCTCTCTGTTTATAAATTTCTTCCCTCCAAACACTTTCATTCCAACTTGCCAAACAATACCACAAGACCATGGCTCCCCAATTTCTCATCTTGTCCCTTCTCGTCTCATGCCAAGCCCTCACTTCAACTACCAAAGCCGCCGAAGACACCGGTTACATCGGCTCACTAGACCGAGAAACACTCGGTCTAGAGAAAGAAAACAAAGTTAGCCATTTTCGGTTCTACTTCCACGAGACCTTCACCGCGAACAACGCTACCAGTGTTCCCGTCGTCCCAGCGTTGCCCAAGTACAACACCACCACCTCCTTCGGGACAGTGGGGGTAATGGACAATGCCTTGACGACGGGACCTGAGCGTAGCTCGAAGGTGGTGGGGAGAGTGGAGGGGTTGTATGCTGCCACCTCGCAGACGGAGTTCAACCTTTTGGTGGTTTTGAACTTCGTGTTGACCGAAGGGAAGTACAATGGCAGCACCATCACGATCTTGGGGAGGAACCGCATCGCTCAGAAGCTTAGAGAGATTCCTGTTATTGGGGGCAGTGGGGTGTTTAGATTTGCTACGGGGTATGCTGAGGTTAATACTGTCTTTCTTGATCCACAAACTAGGTCTACCATTGAGTACAACATTTATGTTTCACATTACTGATGAGGATCAGTTAGTTGAATGCGTTTTTGTTTTGATTTAATGTGAGGCACACTATGGTTCAAGTTTCTATATATGCTCTAGAACGATTATGAGAGGAGGTTTATTAGTATACCAGGTTTTGCATTATTTGCTTTTAATGTTATGAAGATTTCAATTTGCAAGCATAATTGTATACAAGGTTAATAATGATTGCCCATGATGCATATATGGAAAATGATATGAAAAACCAGATTTTTCAAACATTTGCCACATATTTTATTAAGTTCTGGAATTAGTGAATTATATAATCTAATGATGCATATAATAAACACCAAAATATCTCAAATACTTGAATTAGTTAGCAACAAGCCAACAATTAAGTTGCTTATGGTCAGTGCAAACAGAAACAAAGGATGCAGATCATACTAAATTTACTTCACAATTATCATTAAGTAATGTTGACGAGTAGCTGGAGCTTCCCCTGACCACCAACTTAGACACCGATTGGACCATCAATGATCACTACAGCAAGTAAGGCTGTTTAAAACCTAAACAAACCATTTAAAATTGTGTAACTGATTAATGGAAAATGAAAATCGATCAAATTGGAAGAGAAAAAAAATAACTAACATGAGACGACAGTAATGACAATAACTATGTTTTTAAGCATGTAATCTAAGATTCTGTCTAAGTCGATTTATGTGCAAAAATATGTGTTTAGAGTTGAAAGATGTTAATTTCTTAAATGAATTTCAGTATATATCTCAAAGTATAAATTCTTGACTCTCATATTGAAAAATACCCTTTAAGTTCATCCAAAATATAATTGGAAAAAAAACTATATCTTTTTTCTATTTGTTATAGTTATGCAAATGTCATTTTGAAGGCTTCATCATGATTCAATTAGTTATTAGATTTTATATTGTGTCAGTTTATTTTATTATTTGACAAATTCAAAATAATTTCACTGTGACACGTTCACTAAAAAAAATCCTTTTGTAGCGAATCATTTATTAAGAAAAATAAATAAACTTAATAGAGCGGTCATTTAGGGGTCTTAGCTGGTGATCCGGGCTGTTTCCCTCTCGACGATGAAGCTTATCCCCCATCGTCTCACTGGCCGACCTTGACCCTTGTTATTTTGAGGACATAAATATAAAAGTTATTTTGGATATTTTTTAAAATATACGTTACTAATCCTTTGTGTATTTTGGTGTTTCTAATCATCCATTGATTTTTTATTAATCCCTTATTTATGTTATTTATGTTAATATATGTATGCTAATTCATACAAATGAATCATATTTAAAATTAAAAAAGGGTTGGTCTTTTATCTATATATATAGATAATCCATTTAATCTAATCGATAAAATAATATGCACTAATATTCATATGTTTAATGAATAATGGAATAGCGGGATTTTTTGAGATTTCATAGAATCTATTCAAAATTTTTATATCTTGTTTTGATATAGAATTGAATATGGATTCTTATAAATAAACAATTTTTGTTTTTGTTCCCTTCTAAAAAGCAAGCAAATCAAATCAGACCATAAACACCTCTAATAACAGGAGCTCCCTCTAACATAATGAGCATTTGGTTAATGTTCACTGATTATTGTAAATTTGGCTTGTGCTTAAAATGTATGCATTTTGGTAAAAAATTAAAACCTGTTTGGTCCGTAATCTATAACTATCCAAATTTATGCAGGCACTTTTTCTTTTGCTCTTTTTATACTATGATAAGTTGAAGGGTTTGCTATTGACACTTCCCAAATTCTCCTGGTACCCCCTGGATGTTGTTATTTATGTAATGACAAAAATGTTCATCCCAATAAAAATATGTTTCCGTTGTGTATGTCAACCCCTTACTCACCAGAAACTTGTCTCTGTTGTGTAGTTAAAAAATATACATAATAGAAACAAGTTTCTCTTGTGTAATAGGAGGTATGAAAAAATTAACATAGTGAAAATCCGTTGTGTTCATACAAAAAAAAAAAAAAAGTTACTGCAGTGTAAGTGATTGATATATCCAACAGAAACTTGTTTCCGTTAGGATGGACATTTTTGTCATTACATAAAATAATAACATTCAGGGAGAGTGCCAGGAGCAATTGGAAAACTGCTAGCAAAGCCCTAAATTAAAGTAGGCTGTTATATATTTGACTATCCAACATTCTGAAGCCCAACTGAAAATTATAGTCCACTTTCACAATTAGCTCATCGGTCCCACGTGCAGTTGCTACTTCCAGTTTGCAGTTGTACTAATACACTCCCCTTTCTCATTTTGTTCCCCAAACTACCATGCTAGACATGCTCCTCCCATCTCTGTGTCCCTCCTATTTAATTCTCTTGGGGAAAACCTTCCAGAAAAACACACTCCCCTTCAAGGCCTCCCCAAACTGCGAGTGCCCTTCTCAACCTTGTCGAGACATGAGCGTGAGCACACTGACAACAATGTGCGCGAGATTTATGGAATTTGTTCACCAATTTCTGGTAACAGCTTCAAGGGCTTGGGTGGCTGTGCCTTTTTACTCTGTTTTAGGCTGCATAGCATATCATGTGTACATATTTGAAAGGACATACATTTGTAGACTTATTGCATGTTAATGCATTTGCAACCACTTTATGGATATAGTCATTTAGTGGTGGTCTATTTTGGTTTACCTTTGGGATTAGCACTTGTAGATTCAGAGGATTTGGTTTCCTTTTGGGTTGGTGTTAATGGTTTGTTGAGTGGTGGGATCTTTTTTTTGTTTCTTGGGTTCGGAAGAATTTACGAAGAGATTTTCTGAGGGTAGGTTGGAAAAAATGAAAATTGGAGGTGGAAATAGCAATAGCCTATTTCTTTTGCTTTAATAATTTATAATTACTTAGTATATACCCTCTAAGAGAAAAATATTACGCGGGTACTTGCCCATGCTGCACGTCTCTTCATAGTACATCATTAATTTCCAAGTCAATGCATTAGAAATGTGACGAGGGATGGTCCCAGATTGAGATAATGGCGGACAATTACAATACATAAAATTCGTTCACCAATTATATATCATTAATTTGTATATAAAATATTTATAGTTTGATGTTTCAATACTTAATTATATTAACAATCTATTAAAACATGTAAAGTATTTTTTGTATGTCACAAAAATAATCAATAATTTGAGTTTATATCAATTATTTTTTAACAATATTTTTTAAATATAAATTGAAAAATAGTCAATAATTTTTTTTCATAACTTGAGAGCTAAATATTTCTATTTCAAAATTAAAAAAATAAAATTACAGAATTTTAAAATAGGAAAATTAAGTGTTTCTATTTTAAAATAGAAAAACTAAAACTGCATTTTAAAATAAAAAAGAGAATCAATCAAAATTACATTTAAGTCTTCATTATATAATTACTAAAATTTTATCAAATATAATATTGACATAAGTTTCTTTTAAAAAATAAGATTAGTATTGATTTTATAATTTCAAAAAATTAAGAAGTAAAAATAATTATATAATAATTTAAATTTAAAATAATATAATATTTAGTTGAAAATCAAATTTCTTTTAATAAAATAAGTAAATTTTAAAAATGTAAATATTATCTATTAGTTTTTTGAAAAAAAAAAATGGGGAACCAAGGGACACTCCATATAACGTGACACTGTCAGTCTTGCAGGTCATTTTCGGTTGCAATATGTTTAATTTAGTGGAAATATTACTCTGGCTCTGGCAGGTCCAGCAAGAAAGCAATGCTTCATGAATAATGCGAATTCATTAATTTGGTGCCACTTTACTCCAATTAAAATTACAAGACCCATTTGGTGTCTAAGTAATGGACAAAATAAACATCTTTGACTTCAAACAAATAAGAGTGAAATAATATATTTTATTAGTTGGTAGGTATACGTAATAGTTGGACTTCATGAATAAATCAACAAGTTAATTTCAATTATAATTGGATTACGTTGAATGGATCATATATTGATTTACCCTTTTACGTCATTTTCTAGAAACAATAGAAATTTGCGATCTGCAAAGACCTGTTCATATGTTTTTTTAAAGAACAAAAACAAGTTATTTTGGTGTAAAACATTAATTAACCAACAACCTCTATTTTTTAATTTTTTTTGGTATTCCAGCAACCTCTAAGTTGAAAATCTTAACATGCTGTCAGGGAGGGAGAAAGAAAACGGCCAGCTTTTATGATTTTAAAAAAAAAATGAAAAGCATTTTTCCAAATAATAATCAAAACCAAAGATGCAATTCTAAGTTCTAACTGCTTTATATTATATATAGTTCTTTGATTATTAAGAAAGGGTAATTAATAAATATATATATATATATATATATATATATATATATATCCTAAATTATGAGTTTTTCCTTGTCAGCATAAAGTAATCTTGCAAAATTAATAATTTGCATAAAGTAAAAGACTGCATTAAGGAGAGAGAAACTACCTATATAATTTAGCTGTACTATTTTGGTAAGAAGCTTTTGATTGTAGCCAAAGTGCCAAAGCACGTAGCGTTTACTCCTGTAGGTGCATTGCCTTTAGTCAGCCTTGGATACTGTCTACTTTGAAATTTCTTTTTTGATGGTACATAGGATTTTCTTCCAATCAAAGATTAATTAAGTTTTTAATTTATCAACCTTTTCAGATTTTAATTTTTAGTTCTCAAAATTTATTTGGTAACTTTTAGTTCTTTATTATTTTTTTTGTCAATATTTTTAGTCCCTAAAAAAATTTAGCCTATTTTTAACCCTTCATTTTTTTATTGTTCAAAATTAATTCAAAATATATAAAAATGAAGGGCTAAAAATGGATAAATAAGGATTAATCTTAAATAATAAAAATAAATAAGAGACTAAAAATGACCAAAATAAAAATTTGAAGGACTAAAAATGTTGATCAAGCATTTCCACAACTGATTTACTTCTCGCAAAATATATATGAGATTGATGACAATCATGATGCAAAAACTTAATCCACACTTGGGAATCCCATCCTACAACTAAAGATTAGAAGCCTCGATTTCGAGCAATATTAATAGCAATAAGAATTGCCCATAGTTTAGCATGAGCAATACTACAAAATCCAATTTCTGAAGCATAAGCAAATAAGACCGAAACACACCATCAACAACACACTACTAAAAAAATATACTTTTAACATCACTTTTTCAATATTGATTTTTTAAAAAGTTGGTGTTAAAAAGAGAACGATGACATATAAATAGAATAGATTGACTTCGCTAAAATGTTTAAATATATTTTTATCTCTAATAAATATTCATTTATTCTTTAGCATTTATTCTCTAATAATTTTTATTTTACATTAAGTCTTTAATAAAATAATAATTTATTTTTTTGTCATTTACTTTTCTTAATCTCTAATAAATTAACGCATTTTTTTATGTTTATTTCCTAATAATTTTTTTCATTTGTTAATAGTCATGATTAAAATAAAATTTGTTAATTTATCATGGAGCAAACAAAAAATTTGATAATTTATCAAGAATTAAAACAAAATATTAAGAAACAAAAATAAAATTATTATTTTATTAGGAATTCAGCATAAAAAATATTTAAAAATAAACGCAAAAAAAATTATTTATTAGAAATAAAAAATATTTAAATTTAAGTATTTCTAAAACGCCATAAATAATTTAAAGTAACCACAAAATTAAGTTCCACTTTAAATTCATATATGTAAACAATAAATTGTGCCTCAACCAATCTTTAAAATCAATATGGTAAAAATCATACCGCGGGGGATCTACCAACAGCTTTTGCCAAATCACACTAGTTGTTGAACATTGCCTGAAAATATGATAAATGGTCTCCTTATAAGCAAGTATCATTTTCAGCAAAGTGTCTCAATTTTCTCCCCCACATTGGCATTATTTTGGATAGAGAATTTTAATTGGGGAAAGTAATTTATAAAAGAACTTAAATTTCTTTAATTTAAAATTTATTGTTTAGATGTTTTTATATAAAAAATTTAAAATTTTAAAATTTTAAAATAAAATTTTAAACAACTAAAAATATGAAATTTGAATTTTCATCTAAAGAGTGAGAAATTGAAATTCTCTTATTCCATAGAAGTTCTAACCATACCACTTTTTACTCCGTCTCCGTTACTTTCATGACACCCATTTCACCGTACATAAGGTTTAAAATTTTAAAAATAAAGAAATTTAATTTTTTTTATCCAAACACAAAATTTTGAAAATAAGAAATTTAATTTCTATATCCAAATACAGAATTTTGAAAAATAAAAGAATTTTAATTGATACATTTTAATTTTCTTGAATTTTAAATTCCCTGAAATTTTAAAATACTCCATCCAAACATACTCTAAAGCATTTGTAGCAATCTTTCAAAGCATGTATCTTAATCTTTCCTTAGACAATGATGATTTCCCCAATTTTCAAAGCTAATAGAATGGTATTTGTTACAACATATTTAGTGCTAAATCTTGAATTCAAAATTTGATCTTCACTAATCTTTTAATAAAGAAGGTGAAAAGATCTCCAACATAAATAATGAGTTCTTGTAAAAGAACCGTCAAGATATGTACATTGTTAAAAAAAAATTCTCTTTCTCTCTTCCAAAGATCTCAAAATAAGATTTACTACTGAAGAAAAATAAAGATTTTGAGAGATATTCAATCTTGTAATACCATAAGATCTACTAAAAAGTAGTTTAAGATCCCAATTTAAAATCTGCCACTAAAGATGATCATGATAATAGAATACAATCTATATATTTTACTCTATGTCAGAAGTATTCAAATACTTTTCATTTAGATAAAAAAAAATATTTGAATACTTGTCCGAAAGATAAGAAAAAATAAAAATTATTCCTTATTGGTTAAGTATTCAAATATTTTTTAGGTATTTGAATACTTGCCTCAATAAATGAAAGTAATCAAATTTTAAGGCTTCTAAAAAGGTTCTTAAGACAGGGGATACACATGCTAATATTCATGCACTCATACATTCTACTTATAAATAACTAAGTGAAAGACTAGCCTTAAAGGCCACTTAGAGTCTCTCAATGTTCAACAACATTCTAAATGAAACAGATACACAAAGAAATTTGACAAGGCAGAAGGCAATCATCAAAACTAACCTAATCTAAGCATATACTTTAATCCCTCTCAAAGAACCATGTAGCAAGCATCCTAATTTGCTTATGTTATTCTACGCTCGCGCATATATATCATATTCCCTCATGCATCTTTATTTTTTTAATTCATACAAGTAAAATCTTTTTCTTTATTATCTTTGCAACCTCCCTCCTTAAAAAACTTTTGTGATATATTTGGAGCAAAAACATTTTAAAATTCATATTACTAGTTTTTTTTACATGAAATTGAAGTTAAATAACTTTTATTTTATTTGAAAAATCGTACATAATCAATCCTGAATTGCTTAGTACTTTATGTAGTATCTATTTTATATATAAAAGTTGAAGCATTGGATATGAATTTATCATGTCAATTTCTCTAATCTTTTTGTTTTTAAGGTATATAAAATTATCATCTTTTTAACTCCTCTAACCACGGTTATATATATTGCCATACTTTAAAGAATTCATTAAATTAAATATTCTTAAATCTTCACCCATCGATCTGACTCAAACTGTAGCATTACACTATTAATATATCTTCTTAATAATTTGGTTCACTCTTCACATGTGAGATTTAACTTTGGTAAACAGCGCTAGAAGAACCAAGAGTACTAAACTATTAGATATTAGTTGGATCGATCCAATATATATAAAATATATTATTAGTTCATAATAATAAGTTTATAAAGAGATTATTAATATTTAACACTTTTTTTCAATTAACTATAAAATTGTGTTATTAAACTAATTGGATATATTAAATTTCACGAAGCTTTTGATTAGTTTAAAATATAATTTTCTGCAAACACAATAATGACATGATAGTGATATCTTTGATTTTTTTTTTATTCTACATCCCATTTACTTTTTTTGTTGTTGAAAGATACATCTCATTTAATTTTCATTTATACTTAATGAAACATTATAAAATCACTTACTATATATTTAAAATTTATATGGCTTTACAATGGATTTAGGTTTTCCCTGTAATAAAAAGAGAGTTTTTTTTTTCAGAAATAAAATACTCCATTTTTTAAGTGGGGGCCAGAGGTCTTTATAATAATCGAGCTTCCGTAAATCAAGTGGCCCATCCATAATTTAATAAATTAATTAATTCATAGTCAACACTCATAGTTTGATATAGTCAGAATTTCGTATTAGTTTAGAAGAATTGAAAATTAATGACACACCAACAATCAAACATGATTTCGTAATAAGTAATGATATGTCAACATAGTTTTACTATAAACACTAATTAATAGTACATTATTTCTCTTCTTTCTTTATCTCTATTAAGTGCCAAGTATATATGGCTGTTCAGCCATAATTTTCCCATTTATAAAATATAATAAAGAATCAAACATGAGGCGGGCGCTTCTGGTCAATAATCATCGCAACGACTATTCATTCATATCTCAGATAAGTCTCACCTCTGTTGATTTCTCTGACTATTAGATCACTGATTAAGCCCCGTCAAACAAAACGATAAATGTTTTTATAATATTGGGAAATATTTTATTGAGGCATATTCTACTTAAGTAATACCAACTGGTTGGTCTCATGGTACTGACATCATATTGCAGTAAAGTCTCGTATTTAAACTTAATTTGTAAAAAATATGATCAAAGAAAATTTTAACATAGATAGTCAGTTAAATTCTAAATGAATATTACTTTGTATATAAAATAATTAGAGATACTTTGCATCAATATAACAAAAAAATTACTTATTTTTTGAATTCAAATTAATAACCAATAAATCACCAACACATATATGTCTGTCATGGTAATAGAAAAAAATATACTTGAGTAATATCATTAATTTAAACTTCCAAACATTATTTTATAAATGAAAAAAATATAATTAAAAAATTATGATTAATCGGGTTTTAGAGGGATATTGATTATTTATAAAATCATTAGATACTTTATTAATATTATGATATAAAAAATATACTATATAGTACAATTCATTCAAACTTCAAAACCTTATCATAATATAATGTCTCCAATCAACTCTCCCTCAAACTAAGGTGTTAGTTAATTAGGTTAAATCTCTCACAGCTAACCAGCTGAGAAGCTCAAACTCAAATCCACCTACTTCGATGCTTCTCCCACCTTATAAATATCCTTGCATTCTTATCACTCTCTTCACCCAATCCACTTCCTCTGATTAACACCCACCAAAGAACCATGGCTACCCAGTTCCTCAAATCCCTCCTTCTCCTCTCCACCTTAACCCTAACCATCTCAGCAGAATACACAGGCTTCGTGGGCACAGTAGACCCAAAGTCCATAGGCATAAGACACAAGAAAACCCTAAGCCACTTCAGATTCTACTGGCACGAAGTCTTCAGCGGAGAAAACCCCACATCGGTTAGAATCGTTCCCTCACTCCCCAAATACAACACAACCACCACCTTCGGTTCGCTTGGGGTCTTCGACAACGCTTTAACTGTGGGACCCGAGGTTTACTCCAAGGTTGTCGGAAAAGCCGAGGGCTTGTTTGCCTCCACGTCGCAAACGCAGTTTGATCTTTTGCTGATTTTCAACTTCGCATTGACACAAGGGAAGTACAACGGCAGCACCATCACGTTCACTGGGAGGAGCCCCCTCTCGGAGAAGGTGAGGGAGTTGCCCATTGTTGGTGGAAGTGGGGTCTTCAAATTTGCCACTGGGTATATTGAGACCAGGACTCTCAATTTTGATCCAAAAACGAGGAATAACACGGTTCAGTTCGACGTGTATATTTACTATTGATGATTTGTGAACGGTGTTTTTTCTTTTTCTTTTTATCATATTGATGTGTTGTCCTCGCTTTCGTGTTTGTCACTTTCTTTCTATTTAAGTTTCCTCTTTTGATGAGGGCACGTGGTGTCATGGAATAAGTCATGTTTGGGCAAATTTAACTAGTTGGATAATTGGTCTTACAATAACAGTTTTATTTTTTATTAATAATGTCATGGAATCACATTATGTACTTATTATATATGTTTCAGTTTCTCTCTTTTCGTTTTCTTTTAATTCTTATCTTTCTCTTTCCTCTACCTATATACTCCAAAATTGGGGTGGATGTTCAAATTCAGATACAATTCACTAAATTTGGAATAATTTGACTTAAATAACCTTTTCATTTCTATAAGATAACAAGTTTTTTTTTACTTTGATACTTAATTTTAAAAAAAAATTTCTTGATTTTAGGGATGGGATAACATTAATGGATTCCGAATATCCATGTTATGTCATAAATTAATATTGTTATTTGATAACGAGGATTGCAACAAAAATATTTAAAGTTTGCAGAAATTAAAACCAACAACAAATTTTAAAGGACTAAAATAAAATAAAAACATAATATTTTATAAGGCTAAAAAATTCTTTAAGCCAACTAATTTTTACAGAATATTTTATTGCTATTTTAAAATTTTCTATTTTTTATTAATTATTATTAATAATTGTATTTGGGGTGAACAAATATCGAGTTGGAGCTTTCTACAACAATTATCTGGAGCTCTCTGCATCAATTAATGAACCAATGTAAATCCAGTTAATGTTAAAAGTGAGACTTTATTCTAGATCAGACTTAAGGTATCAATTGTCGTCCCGTAGAAACAAGATAAATAGATTATTTGAGATACAAGGTTAGTTTAGTAGATCGATGATAACAACAAATATAAAAAACACAATATATGTTTTACAATAGCTCGTCAATTTAATATTGAGACTACACTCAATTCTTCATAAATAATCAAATTATACTTTAACTTATAGAGAGTAGTTGTAAGTATTGTTTTCCAAATCACTCCTTCCTTAAACCCAAATAATTTTACATATGTCTCTTCAAATAAACAACTCAAATATTCGTGAAAAAATCCTCTTTATATTTATACCAAAATCACAGAGTTTGGTGAAGGGTAATGGATCAGTACTGATTATTGTCTTATATATTAGACGGAGGTAAAACTCAGATTTACATTTTAGTAAAATGAAGTTTATAGTCACACCTTTGGAGACGTGGTAGGTGAAGCTTTTGTTGACTTTTCTATTTTATCTTTCGTGTGAAGATCCTGAAATTATAACAGATTAATTATATGCCATACATATCGAGCATTTAAGACAGGCTATTTTCTGCTTCTATTCTCTGTTTCTTCTTGTATTCATTTTCTTGCTCTCATAAAAAAAAAAAAAAGTACATGTCTGACATTTAAGACAGGCTATACAACAAGCATATATTCATATATAAAAATCAAAGTACTTCGTCTGATCACAAGACAAAATGGCTTTGTCCGATGTGCGTTTGATTTCAACCCTTCTTGTAAAAAAGGTTATAGTTTAATATACATCAAAAAGCTTAGCTTGTTATATAATACTACCTATTTTTTAAATCATAAAACTTGACGGTAAGAATCACTGCGTAAGGACAGGATATAATATTATGATATTCACCCACACTGCCACACATACTCATACTTTATAAAAGATTAAGTACTCGAACCCATAGCTACATGCATGGATACTTGAATATAGTGCTGTTTCTTGTCAAGTACCTAAAAATATCCATATATAAAAAAAAATTTAAATTATATTCCCAAATGATTATTAAAAAAAAATTGCACCCTTCCAATTATAAAGTCAAAAATTAGTAGGAATAGCTATCGGACTACGATCACAGGCCGATGTAGCACAGGATAGAGTGGGGAATTCAGTTGACAAGGCTGCCGACCGGAAACTACCTGGAGTTAGACTTCTATCAATGCAATGAAAGAACCATTGTCACAAGCTGGACTCGAACCAGCGCGTCTGGCAGTACAAAAAGACCATCCATATTTCAACCTTAGACTGATCGTGACTTAATCCATATCATAGGAAAGCAGAAAAAGAAAAGCTCTATCCTCCACCGATGAATAAGTAACAACAAGGGTTGCTGATTCCCCCGTATTGGACAAAAAGAACCTTCTATAATGAAGAGTAGGATGTGAGGGAAAGCCCTCTAGTAGAGAACTTAAAGTTAGAAATAATTTATTTATTAAAAGATTTAAAAAATTATATTATTTTTTTATCCAAACTTCGTCTTTTTTAATTACTTTTTTCAACAACTCTTGTAATTTTAAAGGTGTTTTTAAAAATTCACAAAGTCTGTTTAAATCTTATAAATTTATAAAGTCTTTTACATTTTTATGATATAAATTTATTAAAATATAAACTATCATAAAATTAAGTCTAAAAAAAATCTAATAAATCATAACATTTTTATATAATAGTTAAAATCCACAACATTTTTTTTATAATCCTATACATCCCCTTACTAAATAGGATAAGGAATAAAAACATGTTTTACTCTACAATAACAAAAGAGAAATTAATAGTAATAAGAGTAATAAAAAAGCACGATATTAATAAAATATTTAGTAATGTTTTTTT
>PYAF01003251.1:79835-108228 GCA_007407185.1 Glycine tomentella | reverse complement strand
TAATGTTTATAAACCAAGTGATATTGCTTGATGTAGTAAAACTAACGGAAGTTGGCAATACCAAATATTTTTCTTGCTTGCAAATAATATATATTATGATTAACTACTAATAAAAACACATGCAATTCTAAAGAAAGATACCTCATGCTTATCAGCAGCTATCCTTTCTATGACCTCATTAAGACGATTGTCACATCTGTCGCTTAAAAATCAATCTTTTGCTTTCGCTTCCGCATACCTATGATATAGATTTATTGATTTAGTACCGATGAACCACCATGCAAGCACAATTTTATAGTGTGTATTTGGATTCAACTTTATGGTATACATAAATATTAATTATTTTTCCGACTGAGAGGGAAAATGTGCCTAGCATTTCATATCAAGCTTAGCACCATGGCCCCATTCACGCTCAACAACATCAACATTGAACTTCAGGCGTTGCTGCTGATCAATCCAAAACAAGCTCAATTTCCGTAAATTAAAAAAATGAAAGCAAAGCTAGACCATTATATACTATTAGTTGTCTCACATTAACAGATGTCCTTGGTAATTCTTAAATATTTAGGATATATATAACAGGATATTTGGTCACTTTAAAGCCTTTTCAGACAACTTAACTAGTTAAAATTTTACAACAGCGATATTTGGTCACTTTAAAGCCTTTTCATCATGCTTCCCTTGCCTAATTTCTAATCTTATATAAATTTTATTCCTTTGTTTATGAGTTTTGTCTATCAATCTAACTTTTCAACAACCTCTTCAACAATAATCAGCTCAATTAGGAGTTGCATCACATGTGTTATCTGGCTGAGAAAATGTGGACTCACTAGGAAGTTCCATTGCTCACTATAAATATGTAGACTCACTAGTTGTATTAAAAAGCTGAGTCAAGTTTAAATAAAATCAGAGAATAATTTAGCATTTTAGCCTCAAATAATCTTCCTCTTATTCTATTTTCTTTGAATTTTCACCTCTAGAATACCACCAACAGACTGGTATCAGAGCTGCAGATCCTTACAGTAAAAAATTAAATAAAACAAAGGAGAAGAGAAGAGAAAGAGGAGATTGAAAGTGAAGAGCCATGGCTTCCTCAAGCAATGTTTCTACCAGCATCAACTCAATGTACAACAATGTCCGAGTTCCTTTATTTGAAGGAAAAAATTATGATTTTTGGGCAGTAAAACTTGAGACTTTGTTCACTTCTCTGGATATCTGGGAGTTCTAGGCATGTTATATACCAATATTACTAAACACCAATGTGTATAGCTATGTAAAATTTGTTCTAAGAAGTTTAAGATGTTTAGTTGTCAAGCTCTTCAAGGCTTAAAATCAATAAACTAAGTTTTGCTGACTTGAGGTAAAGATCACGCTTTTTACAAATAGAAATCAATTTAAGAGTATCAAAAGCTTAAACAAAAAGTAAATGACTCTGATGCGAGATGGAACATGTTCTCTTTCTGGGTATTAATGACTGATTTCATTGGCTTTGAGGCTTAACCATTTGCACAATGTAAAATAAATAGAACCACTTGACCAACCAATAGTCCCTGAATGAAAATGCTTTGACCTTACACAAGGCACCTTTCCAAGAGCAGGCACCGAAGACATTGCAAATATTGAAAACACAACTGCATTCATTCCACAGTTCTATAGATGTTAATTGGTACAGTGACAAACCATCAAAGTGCCAAATAATCTCAGGTGAACAGTTTCACAATCATATTCGTAACTGGTATGCTATATCTTATAAATTGATTTTATTTATTCATCTTATCAGGCTCCTAAGAACTAAGACAAGAAGCACAATCAACTTATCAACATGCTTTTTCCATCTCATACAAAATATCAACAGAACTCAACACTTGACCAAAATTGTTTATCTTCAAGTCAAAGAGATAATCCAAAGGATAAATATCATATTAAAATTTCACTTAATCCATTAAGCAACACTACATTTTCAAAAGATTTCAGCCGATGAAATAGCATGTATATAGCACACAACAAAACCACAAATAAATAATTGATATTAAGAAATTGAAATGTAGCATATACTTTCTTCCTTCAACATTTCATATTTCCTTACTAATTACAATCTAAAACTACAGAACAAACACCAAAGTCCAAACTCATATTACTACAATCACAAGACTCACAACATACTGGACACATAATTTTTGAATTTAAATGGAAATTAATCAACTACAAAGGCTTTGTTTGTTTTCCATTTTCAAAACCAGTTCTCTATAAATTTGTTTGGTCTTTAAGCACATTTGAAAGTGTTCATCCCCAAACACATTTCTATTTCCCAAAAGCTAGTTCCCTAATCACTTAAGCAAAGCAAAACAAACCAAAAAAGAATAAAACTAAACCTTTCACCTCATCTCAACCCAACGAAACCCCACATTGAACTTGAGAAAGAGAGCAAGTAAAAACCTTTAGAGCGGATTCCCAGCGCAGAGCCATGACCTTTTCAGGTGACGCTACCTTTCTATTCCTCATCTCCTTCCGCTCTCGCGCCTCCTGTGCCTTCAGATTCTCCAGCTCCTTCACTATTCTTGACGTCCACTCGTCGATGACCACCAATGACGCTGGCAAAGAAGAAGGAGAAGGGGGTTCAGGGTCGGAAAATGGCTGTGAGAATAGGTTTCTTTTGTAGTGTAATGGAGGCCAGGACTGTTGCAAGAGGTATGGCAGGAGGTAATGGTTGGGTTGAAGGTGTTGAAATTGCAAAACCCGGTCCAAGATCTAAAACTGCGTCATTTTGTTCTATTCGACTACGATTTTAGTGCACCTTCTACGTTTAGCTTGATAACCACTACGGTTTGCTTCTAAACCGACTTTGATTAGCTTATTCGACTACGGTTATTAAAGAACCAACTTTGAAAAGTTCCCATTTATTAGGAAAATGCCACCGCTCACATTTCGACGACGGGTTTGATGGAACCATCTTTAAAATGCCGTCGTAGAAGCCTACATTTGTAGTAGTGATAGCAAGTAAGGCTGTTTAAAACCTAAACAAACCATTTAAAATTGTGTAACTGATTAAAGGAAAATGAAAATCGATCAAATTGAAGAAAAAAAGTAACTAACATGAGACGACAGTAATGACTATAACTATGTTTTTAAGCATGTAATCCAAGATTCAGTCTAGGTCGATTTATGTGCAAAAACATTTGTTAAGATATGTTAGGCAAAATAACCTAAATATTACTTTTTTCCTAATTATTTACTAATTTGGGACTGTTTTAAACTTATTTACAAAAATAGTGCAGTCAAACACGCCTGGATGGGGGGTGTTACAACACGGCCAAATGGGGCGTGTTTAAGTAGGTGGCGACACGTGGCATGCACAGGTGAAGTGTATAATAACCAGGAAAAATAATAAAAATTTAATTTACTATATTCCGTCACAAAAAGCGTTTGCGACGGATTTTCTGGCATCGTTAGCGTGGGATTGGCGCCAGAAGTGCTCCAGAAAGCCATTTTCACTGGTAGGTGGCGCTGGTAGCGCCAGAAAAATGACGCTGGTAGCGCGGAAGGCACGCCATAGGCCAATTTCCTCTGGAACCTGGCGCCGATAGCGTCAGAATGGTGTCGTTAGCGCCAGAAACCCATTTTTCCACTGGAACCTGGCGCCGGTAGCGCCAGAGTGGTGCCAGTAGCGCCAGAGTGGCGCCAGTAGCGTGGGAACATGTACTGGGGGCCTATAAAAGGCCATTTTCGCGTTTTGGACAGAAGAAAGCGTTTCTTCTTCTTCCTCCTTGCGTTTTCTGCCATTAATGAAGTAGAAAACTTCATATCTACTCCATTCTTCATCTAAACACTTCCTACCCAATTAGAAAGTTGATTAGAACTCCTCCATGAGCTAGATTCCAGCTTCAATTTCTCGAGAGAACCATCAATCGGAGAAATCTCGTTCTCTAGGGAACTTTGTAAAACTAAGTTTTGGGAGGGAAAGAAAGCAATTTAAGGACGCTAAAGCTTGGAGAAGTGATCCTCCAGCCTTCCTCGACTATTTAGAGGTAAGAAACTCAAGTTTTACCGATTGATTTGAGAAATTGTTCTTGGGATGAATAGTGACCAAATTAAGTTAGGACTGGAATTAGGCTTGGATTCTTTAGAAAAGTATGCTCAAGAGGTTGTTCTGATGAATATTGAACTTTGAATCATGACTATTGATGAAGTTTGATTTTGACTCTGAGATATATATGAGTAGGAAGAATGTTGGCTAAATGGAGGGTATCATGACATGTATGAGCATGTGTGCTTTTACTAAAAGTTTTCATGAGACTGTATAGAAGGTGATTATATGTTGAAGTGATTGTTTTGAATAACTTGGTTATTCTTGAAATCTAGAGGGGTTAAGCAATTGTATGCTTTGAACCATCTTATGCAGAGTCTTAGAGGAACTCTAGTGCCTTGGTTAGGCTGAGATAGATCCTGCTGAGGGTCTGTGAATCACCTATAAGGTGGTTAGCTCTGATAACCCTAAAATAAAGAACAGAGAGGTTTTAATGGAAAGGAATAGTGTTTCCTTTCATTCTAACGGTTGAGGACCGTTATTGATTGATTGTTTGTATGTCTTGTGTAGGGCGTGACACAGACATTGCTGGTGGTTGTGACCACGAAGCCGGGAGCGCCGGTGTAGTGCTGAGAGAAGATAAGCTCTTTGTTCTTGGGAGTGTTTTCCCTTGATTGTGTTCCACCATACTCCAGAGGGAGTGATGATTATTGTATGAATTGATGCATGTATATTGAAATTGTGTGTTACTATTTTGATTGAAAACATGTACTTGATATACATAGATTGAGGCTATGTGTGTTGATTGATGAGATTTCTCTGGCCAGTAAAATAGAATAGAATATACATGTCTGAGTAAGTCCGGATGAGAAATGTGCCTATATTGATGGATGTAGCTTCCTCAGGCAAATGATAGAAAGTCCTGATGAAAGATATGCCCATATAGATGGATGTAGCTTCCTCAGGCAAATGATAGAAAGTCCTGATGAGAGATGTACCCATATAGATGGATATAGCTTCCTCAGGCAAGGATATGAAATCCTGATGAGAAAAGTGTCTATATAGATAGATGTAGCTTCCTCTGGCATTGATAAATGATATATATATATATATATATATATATATATATATATATGTACATGTGATGTGTTTCAATAGTCTGATGGCTAAATGATGATGATGTATGTTATAAAAAGGGTGATGATGAACCCTTGAGACATATGTATATGTGGTGATATGGCTTGAGAGCTGTGATGGCTAGTTGGTAATGCCAATTTTGATATTATATGCATGAAAGTGAACCAGGGGGAGGAAAGACATCCAAGAACCCTGAGTTTACTGAGATTGTTATCTCACCCCTGTTGGGGATCATGTTTTGCAGTGATACTCAGGGAGCGGCTGATAGATCCCAGGGCAAGAAGCCCGAGTAGAGGGATATGATTCGGTGGGAACCTTAGGCATAGAGTTTGAGAGCATGTTGGCTCTAACTTTTGATTTATGTCTATTGTTTTGTACCCTAAGAGGGATATGTACAGTTTTGTTATATACATTGTATATTATGAGAATTCACTATATATGATGTACAGTGGGTGTTGTTAATGACGTTTGCTGACCTCATTTTGTTTATCACTTCCGAATTGATTATCTGTGATAATTGCTGCGCTTAACGACCATAAATCAATATTAATGAACCGGATGCATACGAGGCGCTACAAAGTGCGATGTGAACGTAAACTTCGGAAGGTCATAACTTTTGACTGGAATGTCCAATTGAGGCGCACAATATGTCAAAACGATCGTAATTGAGAGGAGAAGCCCCTGGCAAGTTCCCAACTTAGTCAACAAAATTTCCCAAAAGAGGCCTCTAAGTGCCTCAAAATTGCGATTTAATCTTCGAACCTCCAAAAAATTTCTTATTTTATAATTTTTATTTATTCAATTAGTGAATTGCATGCTATTTTTTATTTTTTTAGTTATTTCTCTTAATTTCGAGCGTTTTGACATAAAATACGTCTCCATCGAATATTTCTATCAAAATTTATGACTGTTCAAAGTTATATGCATTATCAAATTTAAAGCCTAAAATTGCTGAATGCACCCAGTTTTGATAAGTTTATTCATAAAATAGAAAATAGCTAATTACACCCCATTTTTTATTAAGTATAGTTCAATCTTTTCTTTTAAATATTAAAATTTAAATGATAATATTTTTAAAATAAACCCCAAATTATTTGATTAAGTATTTTAGTAATTTATATTATAATTACTTTGAATTACATTTAATATTTTAAATCTATTATCATTTAAATTTTAAGATTTAAAAGAAAAGACTGAACTATACTTAATAAAAATGGGGAGTAATTAGCTATTTTCAATTTTATGGATAAACTTATCAAAACTGGGGTACATTTAGCAATTGTTATGCTTTAAATTTGATGATGCATATAACTTTGAACAATCATAAATTTTGATAGAAATATCCAATGGAGACGTATTTTATGTCAAAACACTCGAACTTAAGAGAAGTAACTAAAAAAAATAAAAAATAGCATGCAATTCACTAATTGAATAAATAAAAAATTAGAAAACAAAAAGTTTTTTGGAGGTTCGAAGATTAAATCGCAATTTTGAAGCACTTAAAGGCCTCTTGGGAAAACTTTTGCCAGGGGCTTCTGCTCTCAATGACAATCGTTTTGACATATTGTGCGTCTCAATCGGACATTCCAGTCAAAAGTTATGGCCTTCCGAAGTTTACGTTCACACTGCACTTCACCTGTGCATGCCACGTGTTGTCACCTGTTTAAACATGCCCCATCCGGGCGTGTTTGACTATACTATTTTTGTAAATAAGTTTAAAACAGCCCCAAATTAGTAAATAATTAGGAAAAAAGTAATATTTAGGTTCTTTTGCCAGATATATTAACTTCTTAAATGAATTTCAATATATATCTCACATGATAAATTCTTGACTCTCATATCCAAAAATAACCTTTAAGTTCATCCAAGAAATAATTGGAAAAAAAACTATATTTTTTTCTATTTATTATAGTTACGCAAATGTCATTTTGAAGGCTTCATCATGATTCAATTAGTTATTAGATTTTATATTGTGTCAGTTTATTTTATTATTTGACAAATTCAAAATAATTTCAAAAGTGGCGTAAAACTAAAAAGAAAAAATGTAATATACTACCAAATCAATTTAAACTAAACTACTGAAAATTGGTTTGGTTTGAATATAATGTTAAATTCAAAATTAAATCAAAGTAGTCCAAATTAAACTGTATATTATTTTGATTTGATGTTCCATTTGGATGGGTTTTTCTCCCTTCTAAAAAAGGAAATCAAATCAAATCAGACCATAAACACCTCTAATAACAGGAGCTTCCTCTAACATCATGAGTATTTGGTTAATGTTCACTGATATTTGTAAATTTGGCTTGTGCTTAAAATGTATACATTTTGGTAAAAAAAAACCTGTTTGGTCCGTCAGCTATAAGGAAGGGGGCAATCCAAATTTATGCAGGCACTTTTTTTTTTTTTCTCTTTGTATACCATGATAAATTGAAGTGTTTGCTATTGACACTCCCCAAATTCTCTGGTACCCCCTAGATGTTGTTATTTATGTAATGACAAAAATGTTCATCCCAATGGAAATAAGTTTTCGTTGTGTATGTCGACCCCTTACTCACCAGAAACTTATTCTGTTGTGTAGTTAAAAAATATACATAATAGACACAGGTGTGAAAAAATTAACACAATGAAAATCCGTTACGTTCATTTTAAAATAAGTTACTGCAGTGTAAGTGATTGATATATCCAACAGAAACTTGTTTTCGTTCGGATAGACATTTTTGTCATTTCATAAAATAATAACATTCAGGGAGAGTGCCAGGAACAATTGGAGAACTGCTAATGGCAAAGCCCTAAATTAAAGTAGGCTGTTATATTGACAGTTGACTATCCAACATTCTGAAGCCCAACTGAAAATTATATCCACTTTGACAATTAGCCCATCGATCCCACGTGCAGTTGCTACTTCCAGTTCCCAATTGTACTAATACACTCCCCTTTCTCATTTTGTGCCCCAAACTACCATGCTAAACATGCTCCTCCCATCTCTGTGTCCCTCCTATTTAATTCTCTACGGGGAAAACCTTCCAGAAAAGCACACTCCCCTTCGAGGCCTCTCCAAACTGCGAGTGCCCTTCTCAACCTCGTCGAGACATGAGCGTGTGAATGTGCGCGAGATTTATGGAATTTGTTCACCAATTTCTGGTAACAGCTTCAAGGGCTGGGGTGGCTGTGCCTTTTTACTCTGTTTTAGGCTGCATCATTTGTAGACTTATTGCACGTTAATGCATTTGCAACCTCTTTATGGATATAGTCATTTGATGGTGGTCTATTTTGGTTTACCTTTGGGATTAGCACTTGTATATTCAGAGGCTTTGGTTTCCTTGTGGGTTGGTGTTAATGGTTTGTTGAGTGGTGGGATTTTTTTTTTCTTTTTGTTTCTTGGGTTCGGAAGAATCCAATTTCTGAAGCATAAGCAAATAAGACCGAAACACACCACCAACAACACTACTAGAAAATATATCTTTCACATCACTCTTTTAATATTAGTTTTTTAAAAAATCAATATTAAAAAAAACACAGTGACATAATTATAAATAGATTGATTTCATTAAAATGTTTAAATATATTTTTATCTTTAATGAATATTCATTCTTTTACGTTTACTCCTTAATGATTTTTATTTTACAGTTTTTAATAAAATAATAATTTATTTTTTGGTCATTCACACTTTTCTTAATCTTTGATAAATTAATACATTTTTTTATGTTTATTCCCTAATAATTTTTCATTTGTTAATAGTTAGGATTAAAATAAAATTTGTTAATTTATCATGAGCAAACACAAGATTTGATAATTTATTAAGAACTAAAACAAAATATAAAGGAACAAAAATAAAATTATTATTTTATTAAGAATTCAACACAAAAAATATTTAGAAGCAAATGAAAAATAAGTATTTATTAGAAATAAAAAAAATTAATTTTAAGTATTTCTAAAACGCCATAAATAATTCAAAGTAACCACAAAATTAAGTTCCACTTTAAATTCATATATGCAAACAATAAATTGTGCCTCAACCAATCTTTAAAATCAATATGGTAAAAGTCATACCGCGGGGGATCTACCAACATCTTTTCCCAAATCACATTAGTTGTTGAACATAGCCTGAAAATATGATAAATGGTCTCCTTATAAGCAAGTATCATTTTCAGCAAAGTGTCTCAATTTTCTCGCCACATTGGTATTATTAGTAACACTAACGCATTTGTAGCAATATTCCAAAGCAGGTATCTTAATCTTTCCTAATGATAATTTCCCCAATTTTCAAAGCTAATAGAATGATATTTGTACGAATATCTTTAGTGTTAGATATTGAGTAAAGATCTTGAGTTTAAGATCTAATTTTCACTAGATCTTTCAATAAAGAATGTAAAGATATTTATAACATGGAGAATGAGTTCTTATAAAAGAACTCTCAAGATCGATTTGTATATTGTTCAAAAAAGAATAACTTTTTTCTTTTTTCTCTCTCCCTAATATCTTAAAATGAGATTTATCACTAAAGAAAAAAATGAGAGAGATCTTCAATCTTGTAATACTATGAGATCTAAAAAAAAAAAGTCTAAAATCCAAATTTAAAATCTATCACTAAATATGTTCATGATTTTTAAAGCATAGAATACGATCTATATATTTTACTATAGGTCAGAAATATATATTCAAATACTTATCATTTAGATAAAAAATTATTTGAATACTTGTCTGAAAGATTAAGAAAAATAAAAATTATTCCCTATTGGTTAAGTATTCAAATATTTTTTGAGGTATTTGAATACTTGCCTCAATACGTTCTTAAGCTAGGGGATACACATGCTAAGTATTCGTGCACTCATACATACTACATATAAATAACTAAGTGAAAGACTAGCCTTAAAGGCCACTCAGAGTCTCTCAATGTTCAACAACATTACAAATGAAAAACAGATACACAAAGAAAGTTGACAAGGCAGAAGGCAATCATCAAAACTAACCTAATTAATCTAAGCATATACTTTAATCCTTCTCAAAGAACCATGTAGCAAGCATCCTAATTTGCTTATGTTATTCTACGCTCGCGCATATATATCATATTCCCTCATGCATCTTTATTTTTTAATTCATACAAGTAATTTTTTTTCTTTATTATCTTTGCAACCTCCCTCCTTAAAAAAAAAATTGTGATATATTTGGAGCAAAAACATTTTAAAATTCATATTACTAGTTTTTTTTTTTTACATAAAATTGAAGTTAAATACCTTTTATTTTATTTGAAAAATCGTATATAATCAATCCTGAATTGCTTGGTACTTTATGTAGTATCTATTTTATATATAAAAGTTGAAGCATTGGATATGAATTTATCATGTCAATTTCTCTAATCTTTTTGTTTTTAAGGTATATAAGCAGAATCTAAATCGTCATAGCTTCTTTTATCATCTTTTTAACTCCTCTAACCACGGTTATATATATTGCCATACTTTAAATAATTCATTAAATTAAATATTCTTAAATCTTCACCCATCGATCTGACTCAAACTGTAGCATTACACTATTAATATATCTTCTCAATAATTTGGTTAACTCTTCATATGTGACATTTAACTTTGGTAAACAGCGCTAGAAGAACCAAGAGTACTAAAGTATTAGATATTAGTTGGGTCGATCCAATATATATAAAATATATTATTAGTTCATAATAATAAGTTTATAAAGAGATTATTAATATTTAACACTTTTTTCAATTAACTATAAAATTATCTTATTAAACTAATTGGATATATTAAATTTCACGAAGCTTTTGATTAGTTTAAAATATAATTTTCTGCAAACACAATAATGACATAATAGTGATATCTTTGATTTTTTTTATTCTACATCCCATTTACTTTTTTTTAAGATACATCTCATTTACTTTTCATTTATAATTAATGAAACATTATTAAATCACTTACTATATATTTAAAATTTATATGGCTTTACAATGGATTTAGGTTTTCTCTGTAATTAAAAAATAGTTTTTCCAGAAATAAAATACTCCATTTTTTAGGTGGGGGCCGGAGGTCCTTATAATAATCGAGCTTACGTAAATCAAGTGGCCCATCCATAATTTAATAAATTAATTAATTCATAGTCAACACTCATAGTTTGATATAGTCAGAATTTCGTATTAGTTTAGAGGAATTGAAAATTAATGACACACCAACTACCAAACATGATGTCGTAATAAGTAATGATATGTCAACATAGTTTTACTATAAACACTAATTAATAGTACATTATTTCTTTGTATATCTCTTCTTTCTTTTTATCTCTATTAAGTGTCAAGTATTTATGGCTGCTCAGTCATAATCTTACTTGTATTAATAATATGATAATAATAAAAAAAAGTATAATTGAGTATACAGTACGATTCATTCAAACTTCAAAACATTATCATAATATAATGTCTTCAATCAACTCTCCCTCTAACTAAGGTGTTAGTTAATTATGTTGAATCTATCACAGCTAGCCAGCTGAGAAGCTCAAACCCAAATCCACCTACTCCGATGCTTCTCCCACCCTATAAATATCCTTGCATTCATATCACTCTCTTCACCCAATCCACTTCCTCTAATTAACACCCACCAAAGAATCATGGCTACCCAGTTCCTCAAATCTCTCCAATTATACGACCATCCTTGGGAAGACAGCATTCTATCGCAAACAGTGCAAACAGAGACATGCAAGGATATCTTAATCACTTTTTGGGAAATATCAGTATTGTGAACTCTCGTGAGGTATGCTTTGTTCATGAGCTTTTGAAAATATGTTTATCATGTTATGGAAAATGCTTCCTGCTCCTTTTTTAAATCTGCAGTATAATAACATGTTTTAAAATCATTTCAATTATTTATTTTATATTATTGACATTTTACAACAAGAATAATCAATGTAGTAGGAATCTTTTTTAAAATAATTATAGAAAAGTTAACATATCTATGAATTGTAATTAATAAGTTCTTAAATCAAAATTAGATGGTGTATGTTTTGTTTTTTTATTTTATTTTTTAAAAAAAGATACAAAGACGGTTTTGCCTAAAACCGTCTTTGTATGTTTTGTTTTTTATTTTTTTATTTTTTAAAAAAGGATACAAAGACGATTTTTCCTAAAACTGTCTTTGTATGTTTTGTTTTTTGTTTTATTTTTTATTTTTTAAAAAAAGATACAAAGACGATTTTAGGAAAAATCGTCTTTGTATGTCCACGTACAAAGACGGTTTTGCCTAAAACCGTCTTTGTATGTATTTGGTTTTTTTTTTTTTTAAAGGATACGAAGATGGTTTTGCCTACATACAAAGACGGTTTTTTGAACCGTCGTCGAAAGTGTTGATTTTCAACGACACACACAACCAAGACGGTTCTATAATCGTCGTCGAATACGGTTTAGAACTGTCGTCGATTGAAGCGCCTGTAGTAGTGCGCTAGAAGAACCAAGAGTACTAAACTATTAGATATTAGTTAGGTCGATCCAATATATATAAAATATATTATTAGTTCATAATAATAAGTTTATAAAGAGATTATTAATATTTAACACTTTTTTCAATTAACTATAAAATTGTCTTATTAAACTAATTGGATATATTAAATTTCACGAAGCTTTTGATTAGTTTAAAATATAATTTTCTGCAAACACAATAATGACATAATAGTGATATCTTTATTTTTTTTATTCTACATCCCATTTACTTTTTTTTAAGATACATCTCATTTACTTTTCATTTATAATTAATGAAACATTATTAAATCACTTACTATATATTTAAAATTTATATGGCTTTACAATGGATTTAGGTTTTCTCTGTAATAAAAAAATAGTTTTTTCAGAAATAAAATACTCCATTTTTTAAGTGGGGGCCGGAGGTCCTTATAATAATCAAGCTTACGTCAATCAAGTGGCCCATCCATAATTTAATAAATTAATTAATTCACAGTCAACACTCATAGTTTGATATAGTCAGAATTTCGTATTAGTTTAGAGGAATTGAAAATTAATGACACACCAACTACCAAACATGATGTCGTAATAAGTAATGATATGTCAACATAGTTTTACTATAAACACTAATTAATAGTACATTATTTCTTTGTATATCTCTTCTCTCTTTTTATCTCTATTAAGTGTCAAGTATTTATGGCTGTTCAGTCATAATTTTACTTGTATTAATAATATGATCATGGGCGGATGCATATGTAAAATTAAGGGGCAGTGTTCCTCTTAAATTCTCAAGAATAGATAATTTTTTTATAATAATAAAATAAAATAAAATAAAAAATAGTTTAAATGTTTATATGAGAGTAGAAATTGAAAAATATAAAAAAAATAATAAAAAAGATGAAAAATAAGAGAGAAGTGAGGATGAATATATATATTTATAATTTTTATAAATACAATGACCACACTTTTATTATTTTTAAGCACCGACTATACATTAATTTTATCAATTTTATCTCTTTTAAATTATATATTTTTTACACTTTTATTATAATGATTTATTTTTTTAATTTTCTAAAAAAAAAAAAAATTCGGAGGCAGCCGCCACTAGTGCCCCCTAACCTTTTTGTCCTGAATATGATAATAATAAAAAAGTATACTTGAGTATACAGTACGATTCATTCAAACTTCAAAACATTATCATAATATAATGTCTCCAATCAACTCTCCCTCTAACTAAGGTGTTAGTTAATTAGGTTGAATCTCTCACAGCTAGCCAGCTGAGAAGCTCAAACCCAAATCCACCTACTCCAATGCTTCTCCCACCCTATAAATATCCTTGCATTCATATCACTCTTTTCACCCAATCCACTTCCTCTGATTAACACCCACCAAAGAATCATGGCTACCCAGTTCCTCAAATCTCTCCTTCTCCTCTCCACCTTAACCCTAACCATCTCAGCAGAATACACAGGCTTCGTGGGCACAGTAGACCCAAAGTCCATAGGCATAAGGCACAAGAAAACCCTAAGCCACTTCAGATTCTACTGGCACGAAGTCTTCAGCGGAGAAAACCCCACAGCGGTTAGAATCGTTCCCTCACTTCCCAGATACAACACAACCACACTCTTCGGTACGCTTGGGATGTACGACAACGCTTTAACTGTGGGACCCGAGGTTTATTCCAAGGTTGTCGGAAAAGCCGAGGGCTTGTTTGCCTCCACGTCGCAAACGCAGGTTGATATTTTGCAGATTTTCAACTTCGCATTGACACAAGGGAAGTACAACGGCAGCACCATCACGTTCACTGGGAGGATGCCCCAATCGGAGAAGGTGAGGGAGTTGCCCATTGTTGGTGGAAGTGGGGTCTTCAAATTTGCCACTGGGTATATTGAGACCAGGACTCTCAGTTTTGATCCAAAAACGAGGGATAACACGTTTCAGTTTGACGTGTATATTTACTATTGATGATTGTTGAACGGTGTTTTTTATTTTTCTTTTTTTCATATTGATGTGTTGTCATCGCTTTGGTGTCTGTCACTTTCTTTCTATTAAAGTTTTCTCTTTTGATGAGGGGACGTGCTGTCATGGAATAAGTCAAGTTTGGGCAAATTTAACTAGTTGGATAATTGGTCTTACAACAACAGTTTTATTTTTTATTAATAATGTCATGGAATCACATTATGCACTTATTATATATGTTTCAGTTTCTCTCTTTTCGTTTTCTTTTAATTCTTATCTTTCTCATATACTCCAAAATTGGGGTGGATGTTCAAATTCGGATACAATTCACTAAATTTGGAATAATTTGACTTAAATAACCTTTTCATTTCTATAAAATAACAAGTTTTTTACTTTGATACTTAATTTTAAAAAAAAATTGTCTTGATTTTAGGGATGGGATAATATTAATGGATTCCGAATATCAATGTTATGTCATAAATTAATATTGTTATTTGATAACGAGGATTCCAACAAAAATATTTAAAGTTTGCAGAAATTAAAACCAACAACAAATTTTAAAGGACTAAAATAAAATAAAAACATAATATTTTATAAGGCTAAAAAATTCTTTAAGCTAACTAATTTTTACAGAAAATTTTATTGCTATTTTAAAATTTTCTATTTTTTTATTAATTATTATTAATAATTGTATTTGGGGGTGAACAAATATCGAGTTGGAGCTCTCTACAACAATTATCTGGAGCTTTCTACCTCAATTAATGAACCAATGTAGATCCAGCTAATGTTAAAAGTGAGACTTTATTCTAGATCAGACTTAAGGTATCAATTGTCGTCCTGTGAAAACAAGATAAATAGATTATTTGAGATACAAAGTTAGTTAAATAGATGATAACAACAAATATAAAAAACACAATGTATTTTTATAGTAGCTCATCAATTTAATATTGAGACTACACTCAATTCTTCATAAATAATCAAATTATACTTTAACTTATAGAGAGTAGTTGTAAGTATTGTTTTCCAAATCACTCCTTCCTTAAACTCAAATAATTTTACATATGTCTCTTCAAACAAACAACTCAAATATTTGTTAAAATCCTCTTCATATTTATACCAAAATCACAGAATTTGGTGAAGGGTAATGGATCAGTACTGATTATTGTCTTATATATTAGACGCCAGGTAAAACTCAGATTTATATTTTAGTAAAATGAAGTTTATAGTCACACCTTTGGAGACGTGGTAGGTGAAGCTTTTGTCACTATATAAAAAAATGCCTGGAGATGGTGATTCTGTTCGTATTGTTTTATATTATAATGGTAGCAAAATTGAGAGTCGACGTGGTGTTGTTTTTGAAGGAGAGAAAATGGGAACACGTATCAACCGTAACTCAACCATTGACGAATTGCATGAAAAAATCAGTAAAAAATTAGTTCTCAAAGGCATCACTATGGTCACTGCAAGAATATGGTGCGATGATAAATATATAAGCATGAAAGTAATTGACGACGAAGACTTAGAATTTGTAATAGGAGAATTCTTAAACCAGTCAAGGAAAAATTTCTTAGAGTTGTACGTGGATTTTGCTGGAGTAGAGGATGTGGCTTTACCAACGAGGTCAGTTGATTTCAATTATTCTCGTGGAGCATCAACATCTGCTGCTCCAGTTGTTAATTTGTCTATGGAAGATGAAAATGATCCTACTTGGGTTATGGATGACGATATTGACGATGACGATGATGAAAATATCGCAATGGAAGATCGTCTTCTTGCCGAGAATGCTAGTGCTTCGGACAATGATGAGGATGATGGTCGAAGCGCAACTCAAATACAGGTACATGACACAGTCGTGAGAGAGCATGAAATCCAACGACAAGAGGATGCAGGGGAGTCTCATTTACCGCAACAATGTCAAGGTGTGTTACCAAACAATAGTTACTTGCATATATGTTTATTTTTTGTGTATGTATTTTACTGTAATTAATCTTGGAATTTACATATGTAGGTGAGGGTAATACTACTTTTTGGGATGGAATCCCACATTACACCTACATTGATTGGGATTATCTGAGTGAACAAGATTCTGGCAGTGGTTACGGTTCAAGTTCAGTTGAGGGTCCATGGGTATTAGGGAATAAGTTGTTTGTGAAACAGGAATTTGCATCAAAAGAATATGTGCAAATGGCAATCAAGCTTAACCTCATGAAGGAGCATCAGGAAGCTGTTGTGGTTGAAAGTACGCCGACAAAGTTAAGCATGAAATGTCGTGCGCATTACCAGAATTGCCCATAGAGGGTTAGGGTAATGAAACCAACGTACAGTGAAAGATGGGTTGTTACCAAATGGGGCGGGGATCACAATTGTTTAAATGATCACATTTCTCAGGACCATAGACAATTAGATTCCAGTATTATTGTTTCACTCGTACTAGGTAAGTTTTTGGATGAATATTTAATGATGAGAATTAATGATTGTATTATTTTTATTAATGACAATGTGATTTATTTTTTTTAATTAGGGATGATAAAGCATGATCCATCATGTTCAATTGGACTCGTCCAGGAAAGGATAACTCATTCCTATGGATACAAAGTTTCATATAGAAAGGCATGGTATGCAAAGCAGAAAGCAACGACAATTATCTACGGTGATTGGGAGGAATCATATGCATTTTTGCCGAGGTGGTGTGAATATATGGTTGGACGTAATCCAGGTTCTGTTTATCGTCTTCAAACAAACAGTTATTATGTGGCTCATAGAATCGTTCATGGAAAACCTGTGTTTCACCGGATTTTTTGGACCTTCAGACAATGTTGCGAGACTTTCAATTTTTGTAAGCCGGTTATTCAAATTGATAGCACTCATTTATATGGCAAGTACAAAGGAAAATTATTGATTGCCACAGCTCAAGATAGAAATAATGAATGTTTGCCACTTGCATTTGCTATTGTTGAAGGTGAGACATTGGAAGCTTGAGAATTCTTTCTGGATAACATTTGCGCGCATGTTACACAGAAGACAAATATGTGTCTTATTTCTGATTGATATCGAAGCATATTGTCTATAGTTGAGAGGCACCGTGGTTGGCAACCACCTCATGCTTATCATGTCTTTTGCCTTCGTCATATTGTGAGCAATTTTAATCAAAAGTTCAGAAATGAAAATTTGAAGAGAGCGGTTATGAATTTAGATATGGTTAAAAACTTCATCTATTAATTATGCATGTAGTTGTAAATTTTAACGTTATTTAATTTGTGTGCAGGTTATACACCTTCTATTGTTCAGTTTGACATAGCCTATGCAAGTTTTCGTGATGTGAGTCCTGAGGTTGCAAACTGGATTGATGGCATCCCGAAGGAAAAGTGGACACGTGCATATGATGTTGAGGGATGAAGGTATGGACATATGACAACAATTTTGACCGAGTCAGTGAACAGGATGTTAAAAGGTGCAAGAAACATGCCAATAACCGCGTTGTTTAAGCACATGTACAGCAGATTGGTGGAATATTTTGTTTGCCAAGGGCGCTCGACTTTTAATGAATTGCAAGGTCCTTATCCTCATTGCAAAAATGTGGTTGCTATGTTGAAGGCCAATGAGACCACTGCTACTGCTCACTATGTTCGTGCATATAATGTTGAACAATCTGTATTTGAGGTTGACGATGGTTACGAAAAATCGTATTCGGTTAATCTCCCTGAGCGGTCCTGTCAGTGTGGGAAATTTAAGGTGTTCAAGTATCCTTGTAGTCATGCCATAGTAGCCGCTCTACATGTTCGTCAGGCACCGTCACAATATGTGGATGACGTATTCCTCATAACAAAACTGGTAGAAGTTTATTCATTCCCATGGCAGCCAATTGGTAATGAGCAAACAATCCCACCTACTACAGATCCAGTGGTCATACCTGACAAGTCTATGTTGTGTGCAAAGGGTCGACCAAAGTCAACTAAAATACGCAATGATATGGATGAAGTTGAAGCTAGTCAAAGTCGTACTAGGTATGGTATATGCAGATTACCTGTCATAACCGTCGAAATTGTCCTAATAGTCCATCTACCACATGATTTCTTTATGTTATTATGACTTTTTTCTTTATGTTGTTATATTTCATAATTAACATTTGCAAAATAAACGAAACTTCCATTGAAACCACTGCTGTCAATTTTCATATACGCTACAAAGGTTGTTACACATGAAAATGCAATTCACATTAACAATACATTGAAACCTAATAAAATAACAGAACATACAAACAATTGAAAATAGAGTCACAAACACAAACAGTTGAAAATTTAAAAGCCGAAACAACGAAACGTACTAACAACAACAACTGAAACATGGAAATCAGGACATGTCATCTTCCAGTAGTTGGATTACTGGTTTGTTAAAAGTAGCTAAAATTTCTATTGGAGAAAAACGCTTCCAGTAATTTGATTCTGCTAACACCTTTAGTACATCTTCATCATTTTTCAGTTCTATTATTTGATATTTGACAAAGTTTTCTGAATATTGTGTGTGACCTGGTTGTCGGAAGAACACTTGTTTCACAACCTGTGATTCGTGTATTCCATAAGGAGGAACTCCCAGCGGCGCAACTTGCTTGATTATATCCTTGAGTGTTTCTATATTGCATCTGGACGAGATTTGAAATCTTTTTGGATTTGTTCCAGTAAAGGAGTAACCCAAAAAATTGTTTTGTCGTGGTTTCTTCAACTTGCCGTTGTAATACAACAGTGCATCATGAGTAGGATTCATGGTGGATCTCAGTAGCTTGAGGACACCATCGGGTGTTCTGGTTATCATACATAATAATTCTATAGGACGAACAAACGAGAATTTTTCATGGCACACCAACATAGTGCATACATCTTCATCATTATTCAGGGGCAGGGAATGAAAAAAAATTTCGTTACCTATACTGATGGCTGGTTGTCGATAGAAAATTTCATCCACAAATTGGTCACTTGTGAGCAGAAGGGTGTTGTGCATTCTTCTCTTGAGTGACTGAAACGAACATTCAACGGGAACTCGCATTGGTATTGGAGTAGGACATCTGAAAGAAACACCAGTTTCATTATGCATGATTGATCCATTCGGAAAAATAAATGCTAATTTCGAATTACCAATGTTTTGAGAGGCTGTTTCACCTAAGAATGCCATCGTATTGAGATTGAGCTTCGTTTGCAGAGGTATGTTGTGTGGGATGATTAAACTGCTGTGTAGGGGTATATATAACGGTGTAAAGTCTCGGCTGTGTGGGACTGGACCAGTCGCGTATGGATGAGACGTGACTAAATAACTGGCGTTGTAGTGTTGTCAATGTCATTTTATAGATCAGTGGAATTTATTGGCTACAGTAAAAAGGACATGAATGTGTTTTCAATCGTCACCGGTGTAGTCAATGTCAATTCACAGTACAAAGGACGATGCATTTATTGTGCTTTTCTGCCATGACAGGTAACAAGACAAAGACCGGACATTACTTTGGAGAATGTGCGCGCCAACTTGTATCTGTGAATGCGTTTTAATGTTGCAAACTACCGCCAAACAACGTCCATCACAAATTACGATATAGTTCCACATTTAGTTCATAGCAAAATATAATCATGACAACCAAATTAAATAACCAAACGACATCCACCATAGATATAGGGGCTAAAAAAATGTCAATAATCAAAACATGTTTAACAAGTACATAGCAAAAAATAATAATCGAGACAAAACGGAAAATAACAAAATATAAACTCTACGAATAAGGAGGCCAATGAGCATGACTCGCCCGACAATCTGGCAATCTGCGTCTACCACGTCCATGCGAAGCAGGAGAAGGATGTTGCACATGATATGGAGATGGAGTGTCATCAACCGGCAACTCTGGAGGATAGTCTGGCTGATTAGGTGCATCGAAATTAATGTGGCTAAGCACATCGTCAGTAGAAGTCTGATCACACATACGAGCTCCCTGACTACTGCTCCCTGCCTCATAGTACGCAGCCTGGCATTCAGTGTCCATCGGTGGGGCATCAGGCTGATAATATGTATCAACCTCTGGCTGATAAAATGTATCAGCCTCTGGCCGATAAATTGTTTCAGCCTATGCCTGCGTAAGGTCGTAATATGTCTCCTAAACACCGTATTCATGACCTATGTAGGGTGGCCTAATCCATCCACTCGTGCATGGCCTGGGTGCATGAATAGGCTCAGGTACTAGTGTAATAGGTCGTCGACGGCGTCCTAACCCTCGACCCTCTTTCGCATGACGCCCGATGTCGAGGGATAACTGTGGCTCCTCCGGAAGCTAGGTTGGGGTGCCTCTAGACCTGCCTCCTCCACCCGAGCGGGCTCTCTGAAAACAACAATTAGACGAGCTATTTCGTCGTGTACATAGTGCAACCCAACATTCTCAAATTGTGCATCGGTGGTGACAAAATGCAAATTCTCCAGGCCATCAACCTACAAGTCACAGCATAGTTACATAAACAACAATATAACATAATGATTATAAAATTATTTTGAGTTAATCACTTACACAACGTGCTAATTTGGCACCCTGCTTTGTCACATATCGCTTGCTGGAAAGTCTATACCAGACCATGTACTGATTGTTCGGTGACATTAGACCATGTATTGCAGGAGGCACCTCAACATGTTCACCTCTCCTATTCCATCTCTGTATAAACTTTCTTAGCTTACGAGCCCAATTTTCTTGGGCTTTACCCCGAAGGGTATAATCATGGACATCTTTCAATTTTTCAGGCCTGTGAGGTATTTGTAACGCCCGACCACTTGCAGGATCAACGACTGTCCCTACATACCAACACAAGACTTTTCAATGTGCTTTGTCCTCACTCACACACTTCCTGAGAAACTTCCCAGGAGGTCACCCATCCCAAGATTACCCCAAGTCAAGCACGCTTAACTGTGGAGTTCTTATGTTATGGGCTACCGAAAAGTAGATGCACCTTGTTGGTATAGGTAGTACCTATTAAATCCTTTAAGTTATCCTCAACTGTACAGTCCCATACCTGTACAGCCTCTGGATCCCTCTCGTTCGGGTGTGTATTCGATTCATTCATGTACCCCTCCCGCTGGAAGCCTGTCAGGAGCCGCTCCTTGTCTGTGCCTCACTGCAATGGCGATCACTCCCCGCCCTCGTCAGCGCCCGGGATGTTACATGAATGTGATAACCCTAAGTCCCAGCGCATTCGGCGTGAGTTTGGGTGTGTATGGCGTGAGTTTCGAGACTTCTGGCAGAGGATTATGCAGGAAACCTTCTGCAGAATTCTTCTGCAGAATTGTGGCGCTGATGGCGCCAGGTTGGCGCTGATGGCGCCATAGCTCTGGTATGTGGCGCTGATGGCGCGGGAGCGGCGCTCCCAACGCCATGGTCTCTGTTGGTTGGCGCTCAGGGCGCCAGGGTGGCGCTGGTGGCGCCAGACCATGTTGTGTTTTCCCAGGTGGCGCGGTTGGCGCCATGGGTGGCGCGGATGGCGCCTGAAGTTCTGGAGGTTGGCGCTCTTGGCGCGGGATCCTCTGGAGGTTAGCGCCCTTGGCGCGGGATGTGGCGCTCTTGGCGCCAGAGGTTCTGGAGGCTGGCGCTCTTGGCGCGGGGTTGGCGCGGGTAGCGCCGTGGCCCAGTGCAGCTGGCGCGATCAGCGCCAGAGTGGCGCGATCAGCGCCAGAGTGGCGCGATCAGCGCGGCAGCTCTGACAGGACCACTATAAAAGGCTGGGTCGCATTTTTCAGAGGGAAAACTTGGTTTTCTTCTTCCTCCAGCACCCCACCTCCATTGTTGGACCTCCAAGCTTCTTTTCTTCACCATATCTCACCAAAATCCATCCCTTAAACTTGTTTTGTGATGGAAATCACTTCTAGAGCTTGAATCCATCCTCTCTTTCCCCTCAAACCCACTCATTGTGAGAATCCCTTTTTCAAGGGAAGTTGTGAGACTTGAGATCGGCGAGGAACGGCGACGATTCGTGAGTACCCAAGCTAGGGGAAGTCGTCCTTGGGCCTTCCTTGCGACTTTTGAGGTAAGAAACTCGAGAAACACCTCTTGATTTTGTGTGTTGGGGTTTAGGGTGAATAGTGACCCACTTTTGATAGAGCTAGTTTTAGCCTTGGGTCATGTTGAAGCATGTGCTTAGAATGTTGTGAGGATGTAGGATTAGCTCTCATATGTGAGTTTGGTGAATGTTGTTTTCATGGCTCTATGTGTGGCATGTGTTGTTGTTGGGCTGAGTTGCTTAGCCATATGTGAACATGCTAGAGCCTTGGATGGTGAGTTTAGATGGCCTTGAGAGGCTATTTGCTTATGGCTTGGGTATGATAAGCCTTAGTTGAACCATAGGTTAGAAGACCTTGATGGTTTGGGAAGGATTGTGAGTCCTTTCATTATGAGCGATTGTGAACCGTGATTGCTTTATGCCTTGTGTGGCTTGTATGTTGATACATGTTGTATGTGCCTTGTATAGGGCGTGACACCGCGGGTGTCAGTGGCGTGGGCCACAGAGCACGGGAAGAACTGCAGAGATCGGCTTTGCCAGGTAAGTTCTTGGTCCCTTGGAGATGTTTCCCACTTGTTTGTGCTCCACCATACTCCGAGGGAGTAGTGGTTACATTCATGATGCATGCATAATTGGTTGTTGCATACCCTGATAATATATGCTTGTATCTGTGCTTGAGATATGTATGATACCTGTTAATAGATCTTCTGGCCAGTAAGATAGATATGAACCTCCCTAGGAGACGGCTATTCCTCCTAGTTGGTTTGCTCATGGGTGATGATGATCCCCTAAGACCATAGAGATAGGTGTGTCCCGTCGCGGTTGATTGCCTATTCTCGGAGGTACCATATACGTGTATCCATGCATAAGGGATAGCTCTCGATGGGACGGCACGGGTGTGAATTCCGGTTTCACACTGAGTTTTGGTGTTGACTGGGTCCACTTTACATTAGAGCTAGATGACTTGCTTATATTATTGTGATGAGGGCCGGGAGGCCATTGTGGTTGTGATACCTGGATGACGTGTGTCATGATGAGTGAGTCAGGGTGGAGGAGATGTCTCCAAGGACCCTGAGCTTACTGAGATGTTTATCTCACCCCGTGTGGGGCTTATGCTTTTCAGGTGATGTTTCTGGTAGAGAGGAGCGATCTCAGGGCGGGAGGCCCCAGTAGAGACGGTATCTGCGTAGCCTCGGGCAGCAGAGGATAGCTTGGAGCTCGGCTCAGCTTTTTGAGGTGTTTTGTATGCTTGGAGCTCGGCTCAGCATCTTGTTATGTTGTACCCCTGTAGAGGGAAGACATGTGATGTACATGTAGTTTTATGTTATTTATGTTATGTATGCCCTCGTGTGAGGAAGGATCCTCGGGATCAGAAAGCGCGCGGACGCTTATTCTTTTGTATAGAAGGCTTTGTATATGTACATAAACCGCTTATGTTATGAAATGGTTGTTTTCTCCTGTTTATATCCTTTGAGATATTGATGTTATCTGCTTATGTTTATGTGGTGTGAACTGGATCAGCAGGGGTGTGAGTGGTTTGTTTGGACTGTGATGCCTTAATCTATACATAATGATATCAAGGAATATGGTTTCGATTTACGCTTCCGGAAAATGTTTTAATTACTGTGATTAAGCGCTAATTCTGATTTAATCATAATGATAATACACCGGGTGCACACGGGGTGTTACAGCATTGGTTGATCCTGCCCAAATTGCCTCATGCATCTATCATGCTACGAATACTCAACCATGTGGAAACAAATAATAGGAGTCCTAGCCATCCACAAATGTTGTGTCTCAGCAGATGCACCCAGAAAATCGTAATCACCATAGGGTTGTCAAACCACCTACACAATCAAATAAAAAAGTAGGAGTCAGTTGCATATTCACATCCATTTTAAATAAATATATATTATTAAAAAGGCATACCTCATCTCTAGTTAAGGTGTCTAGTCTGTCTCGATACCAAGTCAGTGGGTACGAACGGAACCGACTTAGAGCATTAAACCTAATATCCAGATTAAACATTCACTTGTTAAGTGTAGTATGCATAAATACCACTACTAGAAAACCAGCTTTTAACATCGGTTATTTTCGACATACGACATCGGTTCCAACCCGATGTTGAATCAGGCGACGTTAAAAGTGTTGAACTTAACATCGGTTCTCAAAATCGATGTTAACAATAGTAAACAACATCAGTTTCCCATCAATAACCGATGTGGACATCTGTTTGCTGAAAATGTTGAAAAGTAGCTACATCGGAAAACAACATCGGTTGTCATGTAAAACCGATGTTAACGAATAAAATCAACATCGGTTTCCTTTGAAAACCGATGTTAACGAATAAAACAACATCGGTTTCCTTGTCCCAACCGATGTTAACAAGGTAAAACAATATCGGTTTCTGTAAACAAAACCGATGTTAAAATTGATTAATCAACATCAATTTTGCTTACATAACCGATGTTGTTATATATATTGCAACATCGGTTTTCTTCCTAAAACCGATGTTGTTATATCACAACAACATCGGTTTTGTAAGGAAAACCGATGTTGATTTGTAAGTTAACATTGGTTTTCCTTACAACCGATGTTGTTTTTTAATTTTTTTTATATATATTTTATCTGTTTATTGGATTTTGACAGTTCTTCAACCTGAAAATTAAAAAATCCAGATCCAGCCAATTCAGTATATAATAATTATTCCAATAACAACCAAAAATAAATAGTGTCAAATGTACATACAAGATTTTGTTAAGCTATATACAATTGTTTGGAAAATCCAAAACATAAACCACCTAGTCTACTACTAGTACATCTTCTCTAACTTTCAGAAAAAATTTCGCCCATTTGATCCTTATCGCCTTCAACGTGTCGGCCTCCAATGGTCTTTGATCAATGAAAAACTGCACGACATAATATAACATGTAAGGCTTACATAACGAAAACAAGTAAACAACAACAATTTGTTTTGAATTAGGCAACTTATTACCGTGTCCCAGCTATTTGTGAAGCTTCCTTGGACTATTGTCTGCATCTAATGCATGACATAATAGCCACACTCAGTGCTTCCTGTTTGCTTATTACACTAAATTGAAAAATCAGTCAACGTTAAATGGCAATTAGCGTAAATAGTAATGAAAATTACTAGCATTTTGGGAACCATGATTTATGAAAAGACTTACTTTAAGCGCAATCCATTTAGTTGTAGCCTTTGATTTATTTTCTGGAGAGTCATGGACTCCCTTCAAAGCACTGTTTAAGACAAACAAGTATGCAAAGTGTACAAGTTACCTTTGAACTATAGAAACAACGTAAATATGTTAGAAATTAGAACCTACCTGTTAATAATTCCCTTAAGGTAGTTATCAGGCCTGTTATGCAACGAACAAAACCAGGCGACTACATTGGCCTTCAGACATATAACTACCAGTTGCCAATATGAACTCCGTTGTGAAAACAAGGTTATTATACTGCATACATTAATGAAATTGTGATTAACATTTATACTGACCCATTCAAATACGGTGCAAGGTAGATTTTTTTCTGTGAAGTCTGCATCCATTTCTTCACATAGTCCTCGATTTGAAATTGAGATTGGCCAGATCTCTGTATGGACTGTGGCTCGAGGAAACCGAACACATCGGCATGATCGGATTGCAGACTTAAATGACTCATATGCCTATTGTGCAGTGAGAATAAAGTCAGTTATGGTAGAATATAAAACAATTCACCAAATAATGCTACTTAATTGAAAGAGACTTACAGCATCCACAATTGTATAACAGAGATGTTTAGACATTGACCACCATGGATGATCTCCGAAAGATCCTCATGCTTGATGTACAGCGGGAAGTTGTCATTATGCACCCCGAACATCAGTGGGTCCCATGGCACCTGGAAGGGTCTGAGGAAAAGATCGGGGATGGTCAATGCTAAATGGTACAAGGGATCAGAAACATGTTCCGGCTTATGTACAGGTTTTGCCGGTCCCTTGGGTTCTTGTTTATCCTACACAGTTAACAACAAAAGGTTAGCGATCAGCTTAACTGCATATGTGACAAATCATTCGTAATTCATAAGAAATCAGTCAAAAATCAAATACCTTAGTCAAAATTGTATGTACAAGGTGTGTTGGCCAAGCAAGGAAAGTGTTAAGTGCCTGCCCCACTAACTGAATCTCGTCAGTGGGAACAGGGACGCGAGCATCTCCATCGTGTACTTCCTCAACACTAACCTTTACATGATCAGCGGCAAGAGGGACGTCGTGCACAATCGTGGATCCCTCATGAACTCTGCCAAGGGCAACAAGGCGGGGAGGATTGTCATCCACATACAACCCACGCCTATCAGATGCATCCGTGTCTCGGTCATTGCCCGAGGGATCAACACAGCTTCCCTTGGTGCTGACACGGGCACCAAGAGGACAAGACTGAACCTCCGGAGGCTGCATGGCACCCTGAGACTGGATGTGGGACTGCAGCTGGCTGAAGCTCATCATCACCTGCTGGGTGACTCTCTCTGTGATCGACTGTGTAAGACGATCAGTGATGGACTGCTCCAGCTCTACCCTGATGTTGTCTTTCAGGCGATCCAAGTCTTCAGGCGCCATCGATGCAGATTTCGACTTGTGAGACGATGATGGAGCCGGTCCGAAGTACTGAGTGATCGTCACACCAGCTCCAGCACCACGGACACGGCCAGGATGCTCCGGTCGTCCAATGGCAGTAGTCAGGACATCCTGGCGACCACTGGCGACAAAAGAACCCTGTGTGGATTGCTCTTCCAGGGAATCCTGCAATAAAAATTAGAAGATCAATTTGAGTCACAATTTGTGAGAAGGAAATTAGTTAAATGTGTATGAGCTTGTTGCGTGACTTACAATCCTCTCAGCAATTTGTCGTGCTGCCTCCGAAGTCATCTCGTCGGTCTTCTTCGTGCGAGCAAGCTTCCACTTCACGTGCCGGCGCACAGGGGACGGAGGATGAATGATGGTCTCCGTGCTGTCATCACGAGTTGCTCCCTCCAGTTGCTTCTTTTATTTTTCGTCCATCAATCTCTTCTCTAGCAACTCGTAACCCCCGCGTGACAGCACGTGAGGTGCGGTGTTTTGCTTCTGGATCGCCTGGGCCTTCTTTCTAACATCCTGTTACAGGTAGACACATAGGGTTAGCAAATAGAAGACTGTATGGCAGCACAAATGACAACTTGTAGGATTTTGTAAAACAACATACCTCCCAGGAAGCTGCTCGCCGACTCTGACAGAATTGGGTCCACTGTTCGTGACTGATGCCGTATTTACTACATACAGCGTCGACATCATCGTCGTTGGCTTCTGCGAGGACCCATTTCCGCATCAAGTCTGATTTGAATTGCCTCCACCGCTCACCCATGGTCTGCAGAATCTTCTTCTTTGTCCGTTGGTCGGACGCTTCAGGGATATCAAATTCAGCCTGCATTAAAAGGAAGTTAGTTCTCAAGTTATGCTAACATGAACAACATTTTAATTGTGTAATGCTTTAAATTGTAATACCTGAATGTCCTCCCAAATCAAGTCCTTCTGCACTGAAGGCACTTCCTTCCAACTAGGAAGGGTGATATCTACCTTGTCTCTGGCCACGATCCCAAGATATGTCCTCAATTTCTTTGCCTGAGGACCATCAGCCTTCCCTGTGCTAGGATCCACATGGACCACCGGTCTGTCAGCACCAGGAGCTCTAGTAGCCAGTGACCTCAGCCGTGTTGCTTTCCTCGTCTTCTTCGATGTAGTCGACGAAGGTCCTGCCTCAAGAGGAGGTGCGG
>PYAF01003251.1:68314-79735 GCA_007407185.1 Glycine tomentella | reverse complement strand
GATGTTAACTATCTTAGTTTAACATCGGTTTTATTAAAAATATGGAAAACCGATGTTAACAGTACATGGTTAACATCGGTTTTACATTAAAATCTTGAAAACCGATGTTAACATTACTTGGTTAACATCGGTTTTGTTAAGAATCTTGAAAACCGATGTTAACAGTACATGGTTAACATCGGTTTTACATTAAAATCTTGAAAACCGATGTTAACAAAGTCCATTTATTTACAAATTTGCCACCGCGTTTTCGTTAACATCGGTTTTCCCAATAACCGATGTTAAACTAGCGATGTTAAAACCTATTTTTCTAGTAGTGTACACAGTCATTCAGGTAATAGGAAATAAACATACATGTGTCCGAAGTGGCTGTCTGCCTCAGACGGAGCAGGCAACGGGGGAGCAATTGGTGGAAATCTGAGCCACGCCCAAATCTGAAGTAAAATCGTACAACCACCAATGTCTTTTCTATCGGGGTCTGTGCATTCGCACAATTGCCTAAACAAGTTAGCCAGAACCGCTGACCCCCAGCTATATGTAGCAATATCGGCAAAATCACCACCAAGTAAGGCGATGAAGTGACAGCCTACTATAGTCCCCCCCGACCTGTCGCAAAGGATCCAAGATCCTAACATTCGAGCAATATGAGTCTTCGTGAAGTATATCACATTTTGAGGGTTACCAGCAACTGCATCATATGAAGGATACACCCTGTCGAAATATGATAACCTCAAACTGCCGATGGCTAACTCGGTGTCCGCATCAGGGCCGTTACCAAAAACCTCATTACACAATTATGCCCAATCTGCATACGTATGTCCGGTAACGACTTTTGCCCATCAGTAGGCAATCCTAGAATACCTGCAACATCTTGCAAGGTAATCGTCATCTCACCCTGCGGCATATGAAACGTGTGTGTCTCTGGCCTCCACCACTCAACCAAAGCACTAATAAGACCAGCATCAATCTGAAAAATACACGTAACTTATAAATTTTTAAGTTGAAAATACACAATGTTTGAAACCTAGGTTTTGAACATTAAAATTTCAACACATTAACATTAACAAAATTTGTAAATCGATACCTGCATAAACTTCATGCGAGCCACATGTATGAAACCAGCCTCAGTCAAATACTGTGCGACTACGGCTGAAATATCGTCGGGTCGGGGTCCACCACTAGGCCTACCTCCGCGACGAATCCTTAGCTCCCTCTTTGTCTCGTCATTCCAAAATGCTTGTGAAATATGAGTGCGTACGTCCCATCTATATGGTCCTGGAAGAACATGCGTTGTGGGATGAGTAGGCTCATGCTCACGGTCAAAACCAGAACGAGGTGACTCATATGACGATGACTCGGCCATAATAATATGCTACACATTTTATACAAAATGTTAAGTATGTCTTATGTAGGTCCTTAATGATAACCTAGGCCATAACCAAAGTCACTAGCTAGTAATATTCTAAGCAAATAAATATATATCTTAAGTACGTCCATCATGATAACCTAGGTCACTAACTAATAATATTCTAAGAAAAATAGCCATAAAACCTAAGCCAATTAATATATATGTTAGGTATGTTCATATATTTACATTTTAAGTTAAAAGAAAAATAAATATTTTGTAACTTCAAAATTAGACAGTGAACATAACGGCAAAAGTCATGGAAACCTAAAAAAAAAAATTGCTAATATCGTTACCCTCATTTTGTGTTGGTCATAACCTGCGTATCATAACTTACGTAACTAAATAATGGTCATAACCTACGTAACTAGTTAATGAAAACCTATGTCACCAACTAATAGTACCCTAAACCCTAAAACATAGGTGATAACCAATGTAACCTAGGTCATAACATTACACAAATACTTAATAATAAGCAAATTGACTAACTAATAGTATTGTAAAACAATAACTCTATCATAACTAAACAACTAACTATTTCCAATAAACCTAGGTCACTAACAATTTTCTATATCAATAATAATTCTCTAACACAACAATATAATATATTTCATATCATTTAAATAACATATATTTGAGCAAGACTTACTTGAGTGACAGAGCCTCACTGCAAAAAGACTCAAACCCACACCCGAATCTAGAGAGAAGGCAGAGAAACCAAAGCTAGAGAGATAGAGACAATGCACAAATGAAGGAAAAAGGCTGAAAGGGGGGGGGGGGCTTTATAGGGGAGCTGGATCATGTAGAGACTGTGCGTGACTGGAGCCCATTCACGTCTTGGGCATACATGATTAAACACGTCCATGGGCTGTGTGATTGAAGCCCATTCACGTAGGGGCTGTGTGTGATTGATCACGTCCTGACCATACGTGATTAACTGCTATAGTTTTGTAAATTGTTTTCAAACAACAATGTTTTGGTAATTTTTTTTTTTAAAACTGCAATATTTAAATTTTTTTGCCTACATCAAAAAGCTTAGCTTGTTATATAAGACTACCTATTTTTTAAATCATAACACTTGACGGTAAGAATCACTGCGTAAGGACAGGATATAATATTATGATATTCACCCACATATACTCATACTTTAAAAAGATTAAGTACTCCAACCCATAGCTACATGCATGGATAGTTGAATACAGTGCTGTTTCTTGTCAAGTACCTAAAAATATCCATATATATACTTGTTACTCGCACTTTAATTATTTTGAAAAAAATTGATATAATTAAATAAATCATATTGATTAAAAATGTTATAGTAATTAAATAAAAATCCTATTCAAAAATATTTTAAAGAACATCATCATAATCATAAAATATCACAATAATTAAAATCCTAATCAAAGAAATTTACAAAACATAATCTTTTAACAAATTACAAGGAAAGTTATCTCTTTTTCTTTTGTTAAACTAAGGAACATGATCCATTCTTATAAGGAACACGTTTTGTTTTTTGTGAATTAAGAAATGCTATCTATCTCTTAGGTTATTATTATTATTATTTACAGGAATGGATAAGGTTGGGTACTAAGATACCGATACCTGTACCCATTAAATTGTTTGGGTAATTACCTTATCTGTCATTAATTTTTCAAGGTACCCACTGGGTTTGATACTTAATTATTGTCATTCCTAATTTATGGTGCATCATTGGTCCTTTGTTCTAACAACATTCACTTCTATGGGAAATAAGTGAATATCTTTTTAATAGTTTTCACAATAAATTAAAGGGTAAATAAAATACACTTTTAGTCATTTATGTTTAATTTAGATTATATTCAATTTTGTGATGTATGTTTTTAAAGGTTCAATTTAGTTTTTTTAAAGTATGTTAAAATGGTCCTTTTGAAATAATATTTGTTCTCGATTTTGGGACAAGATTTTAAATCGTAATGTGACATGTGAGACTTGAAACCTATTCCATTAGATTCATGTATATAAAATTGTAGGATCCAATTGATGTTTGAAAAATAAAGGTAATCAACATAGTAATAATCACTTAAAAGCAAATCTAACGAATAACTAAAACATTGAAATTTAATACTAAATTATTTTCCCGTCACTCATTGGACTCCATTTCACGTGAGTTTTATTATGTTTATTGCCTTTTTAATTTGAAAATTAATTAAATTACATGATTATAATGAGACAAATTTTATAACTCAGTCAAAAAAGGGATTCAAAATTATGTATGTCCCAAAATTAAAAGTAATCATTGATTTGGAAGGACTTTTTTGACTCACTTTGGAAACATAACATAGTAATGATAAGATATTTTGACTGACCAAATTGCAACCACAATTATTATGATGGCATCAAGCACATTTTCCTGCAATTATATTTAATTGTCCTAAACTTTTAAAATAATTAACAATCTAAAATGTGAGAAATTTAATTCTGATTGAGAAAGCATGTAGGTTATCAAATTTTAGTATTTTACGTCCTATGTTTACCTTTACACCACATCGTACACTTAAGTGGCATATTTTGATTGTAGTTTAGAGGCTAAAATTAGAGTAATGATAATTTTAACATCCTTTTATTTTAAATATCTTACTAAATGGCTATTTTATTCTACACTCCATCTATTACATCCTACGTCTCACATTACATTTTAACAAATTCATTTTAAAATACAAATTTACATTCGAAATCAACTTTCTAGGCAAAAAATTAAAAATAATACAATTAAATAAAAAAATTTGGCAAATGGTGCAAATGGGCCAATATTTAGCAATCTGGGGTACTCAAATACGTCCAAATGGGACGTGTTTAAACACGCCCAAATGGGGCGTATTTGAGGAGGTGGTGACACGTGGCAGCAAAAAAAATGGGACATGGTGTTTTCGTAAACTTTGGAAGGTCATAACTTTTGATTGGGACGTCCGATTGATGCGAAATTGGTGGCCACGCACTCGAAATTGAGAGGAGAAGCCCTTGGAAATTTCCAAAGGCAACTTGCGCAAAAACTTTTTCCCAAAAGAAGTCTCTAAGTACCTCAAATTTGCGATTTAATCTTCGGAGTCCTAAAAAAAAATTTCTCTATTATTTTATCTATTTAATTAGTGAATTGCAAGCTATTCTTTATTTATCTAATTACTTCTCTTAATTTCGAGCGTTTTGACATAAAATATGTCTCCATCGGACATTGCTACGAGAAATTACGACTGTTCAAAGTTATATGCATCATCAATTTTACACTATAATTTTGTTCCATTTATGCATTTGTTTAGGGTTGTGGGTTAATTAACTGTTGGATTTGGTTAATTGTTTAGGGTTTAGTGGGTTCGGTTTAGGGGTGTAGGGCTTTGGGTTAATGATTAATTGTTGGATTAGGTTAATGGTTTAGGGGGATAAGGTTTACGTGTTTAGGGCTAAGGGGTAGTGTGTTTGGATAATTGGTTAGTGTTGATGGTTTTAGTGTTAGGGGTTTAGGGCTTTGGGTTAATGATTAACTGTTGATGTTGGTTAAGTTGATGGGGCGTACATAGTAGTCCTTGCCATAGCGTGATTTGATTCTGCAAGAGTCATGGCCACAAGGGTTACTCTGAGAGTAGTTTGCGGGAATTAAAGGGTTACTCTGATAACTATGAGCATGAGCTGATGAAGAAGGTGAATGGGAGAAAGACATGATCAAATGTTTTCTTTCTTGTTCTGTTTTGCTTCTTGTCTGTGTATATGATGATGGACTTGGCACAAGTTGAAACAATGTATGTCAAGGTTCTTGCTGTACATTTTTAAACGATTTTGGTTTAACAAATAAATAATCCAAAATTATAGTGTAGATTTGACGATGCATATAACTTTGAACAGTCGTAATTTCTCGTAGCAATGTCCGATGGAGACGTATTTTATGTCAAAATGCTGAAAATTAAGAAAAGTAATTAGATAAATAAAGAATAGCTTGCAATTCACTAATTGAAAGATAAATATCAGAGAATAAAAAATTTTTTAGGGCTCCAAAGATTAAATTGCAAATTCGAGACACTTAGAGACCTATTTTGGGAAAAAATTTTGGGCAAGTCCCCTTTCGGAACTTGCCAAGGGCTTTTCCTCTCAATATCAAGCGCGTGGCCACCGGTTTCGCATCAATCGGACGTCCCAGTCAAAAGTTATGAACTTTCAAAGTTTACGAAAACATATCGCCCGTTTTTTTTGCTGCCACGTGTCACCACCTCCTCAAATACACCCCATTTGGGCGTGTTTAAACACGTCCCATTTGGACGTATTTGAGTACCCCAAATTGCTAAATATTGTCCCAGTTGCACTATTTGTCAAAATTTTTTTATTTAATTGTATTATTTTTAATTTTTTGCCCAACTTTCTAAAATATAACGAGAGATCCGTGATGTAACGATATAATAGTAGAAGTGTAGAAAATAAATAAGCACCTTTCATTCTCTTTGGGCCATAGACATAAGGCCCGACTCAGGGCGAAAGCGCTAACAATCCAAAAAGCCTATAAAAGGCACCTTAGAAACTCTGCATATTTATTTAAAGGGAACTAGCTGCTATTAAGACTATCACTTTTACAATTCATACTACTGGGTGTTTTTGTGTAATTCCAAAATTACCCTTTTTACAGGAACAAGAGTTGTATAACTGTACAATGAAATCATTTTTCTCTTGTTTATTGAAGGGGGTAAAAATAATTAAACAACAAAACGATCATTTTTTCGTTGCTTATTGAAGGGGTGTAAAAATAAATAAAACAAGAACACGATTTCGTTGTATAGCGTTCAAGAGAAAGAGAATCGTGTTTCCATTTTTCTTCCGGCAATACTTAGTACTTACCAAAATGAATGTACTATTCCCTTAACACAACCAACAATAAGAAAGAGAATCGTGTTTCCATTTTTCTTTCGGCAATACTTTAGTACTTACCAAAATGAATGTACTATTCCCTTAAAAAAACCAACAATATCACCACACCACACCACTGAATTCCAAACCACCTTGGCACCACAAATCCCATGAATGCAAACCCCCAATTACTATCCCAAACCCATTAATAGCCCCCCAAATTCAAAACACATCACCCCCAAACCCCAAAAACCCCAATCAACAAGACCTGCAAAAAAAATAGGACCTACAAAAAGACCCATAAACCCAGACGGCAGAGGACGTTAGGCTATGCCATTGTTGCCAACACAGCCATTGCCTCCAGTGAAGGGGAGTGATTTGACGTCGTAGATATGAAGATGGAGAGCACTGGTTCCTTCGCGTTGGACGCACTAACGGATTTGATCGCCGTCTAGTCATGCTCTTGGGGAATGCTATTAATACGTAAGTCTATGGGGAAGGGAAGAGAGTGTAGGAATTTGGTGAGGAGACAAAAGAGGGATTTTACAAAAGGTTGAGTTTGGATAAACATTTTTAAAAAAGAAAATAAGAAAGAAAAAATGATATGAATTTTTTTAAAAATAAAAATAAATTTTTTATTAGTTAATTTTTAGAAGTTTATCAATATAATTTTTTTAAAAGATGAAATAATATTTATAAATAAGTTAATGAAAAATTTATTTTAACTTATGGAGAAATTAATTTTATTTTTTTTCTTATTTTCTTTCTCTAGAATTATTTCTAAAAAAACTTACATCCAAACAAACCCATAAAACATATTATCTTTCTTTTTAATAAAAAGTCAATAATTTCCAAAACCATATTATCATTCCCCAAAATATAATATTTATTTAGATAATATATATAAAACCAGTTTTCACCGTTTATATACATAATATTGTATAAATAAATATTAGGGTGTTACTAAGAGAATGTAATGATGATATGTAAGTGTCCTTTACATGAACAAGAATTTCAATGGTTATCACAAAATATTTAGCAAACCAAAATACTAAGAGTATAGGGTAAAAAAAATTAAGAAAACACGAACAAAATTGGAAAAAAAAAATCTAAAATTTAACATTTTAAAGTATTATTAAGTAGCCTTAAAATTACGAATATGTGACATTAAATTTATGCAAAACCCTTTTTAGTTGAGTGAATGATCAAAGTAATACGCAAATTTGATTTAACGAGTTTTTGTAATATTAATTCCAATACATGAATAAATGAGCTAAATTTTTATTCTTATAGATTAAAGTATTAATATTGAATTATTAATATCATAGTGACGATATAAATTTTTAAAGGATTAATAGTAATACTATAATAACAAAATCAAGTGACTTATGAAGGAAATTGTGGAAATCATAACATAAAATGAAAGGAGACAACTGCACTCTAGATAATTGTCAAGTAAATTAATAAGAGAAAGAAAGAAGTGGAGTTCAATAATAATTTCTTCTTCTTGTGATAATACACTTCTGTTGAAATCAGGACTTAAACAATGGATTCACTTAAGACTCCATCTCTTGTTACACCTATGCAAACATGTCAATAATTAGACTAAGTCAATTGAGATGAGAAACAACAATATTGAGAAATATAAAGGACCTAAAGTAGGAGATTATGAAAATCATAACATAAAATGAAAGGAATGTACTTTTCTAGACAGTTGTTAAGTAAATAAGAGAAGAATTACTATATCACCAGTGATTTAGAGTCTTTTCGAAAGGAAAAATTAAAATAATATTGGAATTTTATATTTTTGTAACTGGCTAGTACGACTGGCTATGCGGTAAAGAGATAACGTGTGAGAGGATGAAAGAAATGGTATAATGAGTATTTAAGATTTAAAAGAAAATATTAATTTACTTATCAAAAAAAGGTGCAATTAACAAGTTTTAATTTGGAAATATTGGAGTACACTTATAAATATGGGGTGCAATTAGAAAGTTTTAACTTGAGAATATTAGAGTGCACTTATTTAAAAAGGGGTGCAATTAGCAAATTTAAGTCCAATTACAATTTTGCCCCTATTTTAACATACACGGGTAATACCTTTGCTTACGCGTTCAAGATATAATGTGTGAGGGAGATGAAAGAAATGATATAATGAGTATTTAATATTTAAAAAGAAATATTAGTTTACTTATCAAAAGGGAGGTGTAATTAGAAAATTTTATTTTCAAAATATTGGAGTGTAGTTATCGAAAATGGGATGTAATTAGAAAGTTTTAATTTGGAATATTGGAGTGCACTTATTTAAAATGGGTGCTATTAGTAAATTCCGAGTTTGTCCAAAAAAATTAGAAGAAATGTCCAATTACTATTTTAACCCTATTTTTTTTTTTTCAAATGTCATTAATATAAAATATCTAATTTAGTAATTGTGCTGGGTTTTTTTTATATAGATATAATAGTAGATAGATTAGATTAGAAAAGAATTAACAATATTTTTTTACTGAATAAAAGAATTAACAATCCCGACAACAAATTATGAAACAGGAGGCACGCGGGCCATCATACTCATGGCAATGCAATGACTTTAAAGAAACTCTTGTTTCTTGTCATTTTCCAATCATGCTTTTTCATTGTCCAAAATCATCTCGCTTATAAGATCTCACTCACTTTTTTATATGATTTGTTAAGTCATCAAGTGATGACAGTAAGATCAGAATGAGTTGAATCTCTCAAGAAGAACGCCTCAGATTTCAAACGGAGTCTTCCTTAACCAAAATACTCTAACATCAATTGAAATTAAAGAACTCATTAACACCACTTCATATATTAGTAATTTTTTTAAAATAAAATTTATACAGATCCGTGTTTGTATCGTAAAAGACGTAGAGGTTGCCAGATTAATTATCACTTTATTTATTTGTCTGGTGGAGCCATGGTTCCAAACGAGATCCAATTATAATTATAACACAAGTCAAATTCAAACACAACGTACATATAAAAATTAACTGCAACATTCGTCGTGAGCTTATGCATATCTTGTAGCTATGTTCTGGAGAGATTCAAATAGTTTTTGAGGCTTGCTATTCATAGCCATATGATCTGCGCCTTTGATCTTTAGAACGTCATTGATCCCGGCATTTTGGATCATCAAGAGCTGATTTTCCAATGGAATTGTAAGGTCCTCAGTGCAAACAATATAGGCACGTGGAACTGACCCATATCTCTCTTTGGAGAAGTTATTTTGCTTAGACAAGTCTTCAACGAAGAGTGACGATGGCCTAACTAGAGTCTTGGCCAATTCAAGATCCTGCAAAATCCAATTAATCCTTATTGATTTAGTTTTATTCAAGACTTGAAACTTGGAGGAATTTCCACCATATTACATTAGCTAGCTAGTAATAGACGCTCTTAAAAGAATTTGTGACATGTAGTTACCTCAATGGGGGAAAGCTGGTATAATCTGTTGGCCAACATCTTGGGACCGAACAATATTGATGTCTTATTTCCACTGTGAGCAAATTTAGTGTCCAACCATGCTGACGGTGGGGTCCTCTCAATGGCCTGTTGAAGTAGAAAATATAATAATGGTGAAGATGTATGACTGTATGAGTGTATTTTTTTCACACAGAACTTGCAAAAGTAAGAAAATTGATATAAAATTTATTTATTTTTATCAAAAAGTATTAGTTTATTAATTTTATTAAAAATATCAGTTAAAAATTTTGTCTGGCCCTGATCTCTATTCTTTCTCTTATTTAACCATTAAATCAATCTTATATATTCATCAAAATTTTACAATCAAAATTTTACAAGTAACCTCGAGATTAAGGATCTATTTAAGTGTGTAAGTTTCTGTATAAGTATTTTTAAAAGAAGAAAATAAGAAAAAAATGAAATGAAGTTTTTTATAAATTAAAATAAATTTTTTATTAATTAATTTATACATGTTATTTCATCTTTTAAATACACTATATTAATCAATTTCTAAAAATTAATTAATTGAAAAAAATTATGAAAAAACTTATTAACTTTTTTTTTTATTTTTTTTCTTTTAAAAGTGTCTGAGAAGTTTACTCAAACATGTAAGAAATATACCTTTTCCACGACATAAGATGGGCGGTGTTCGGTGTCTGGAGCAAAAGCTGTTAAGAAAACACCAACTGCTACCTTTTCTGGAAATATCTCCATAGCAAGGGCTATGTTCATCCCTCCAAAACTGTGACCAACTAGAACTACCTTCTCATTTGTGGGAATTGTGGCCATTAGCTGCAACAAAGGCTCAGAATACTCAAAGAAAGTATTTACATCTTCAATTTTCGTCATGTTGATGCCAGAAGCTGCAAGGTCGAGCACTGTGACCTTGTGACCCGCAGATTCCAAGCGTGGTTTGAGCTTGTACCAACTCCAAGCTCCATGACAAGACCCATGCACCAGAACATAATGCTTCCTATCTATAAAATTTCCTGAACTCAAGGTTATAAGAAACGCAAAAATAAAAATATTTTTTGCTGAACTCATGGGGACCTCTTCTTGTGTTGTATTAGTTACTTTTTTATTCCTTCTAGCTATCTATAGACAGAGAAATGGGTTGTCACAAGAGGTTATTAAATTACAACCTCTAATTTGAGTAACTTAATTGTGATGATTTTTCACAAATCAGAACTAGAAACTTCGGAATTTTTTTTCTTTCTTTCAAAATACACTATTTATTATTCCATAATATTTATCATAGAATTTTAAATAAAATAATTGTTTATCATAAAATAAATTAATTCATATGCATACACATAAATTCTAACAAATTCTTTTAACTTATAATCGATTCCGATTCACATAAATGATAACGATTTGTATCTCTTAATAAATGTTACATTATTTGAATACTAATTAATTAATGAATATAAAATAAATTGTATAGGAACAACCGAACAAGAATACTCAACATGCACTCAAGATCTCTAAAGATGATTTATTACTACTTTAAATGAGAATAACTTCATATCAATATTATAATTTTAAAAAATAAGTCTAACTTATATAATTCTCAAATTATGTGAGAATATTTGTCAAGCTATTCTAATAAATAGCTTGCTGTCATAATTAAGTTTGTTTTATACAAGAGCTAATTTTAATATTTTTTAGCTTATTTT
>PYAF01003251.1:30467-48476 GCA_007407185.1 Glycine tomentella | reverse complement strand
ACACTGTGGAGTTTTTAAACTCATACTCATTCCTATGACAATACAGTGTATATGAGGGTAAGCATAACGGCTTTTAATGGTTTCTTAATCTGATGTGTTCAGATGATGTATGTGGAGGTATATCACAAGAAATCACCTATGTGAGTGTGAAGTGAGGGCCGCTTCAATGAGAACTTAAAAAGGCCGATTCTCTACAACAATTGCAGATCCAGGAAGGTATCCACGGCCAAAATGGACACAACAATGAGGACGAGCAATGCTAGGGAAGTAGTTGTATGTCTCCTATTGTCTCGGTATACACCATAAAGGTCAACGATTCAAGGCATCACGATCACCGATTGACCTAGTATACCCGATAGGTTTACACTAGAGAAGGTTCAAAGGTAACCCCTACCTATCTCGATGCAATTGTTTCTCGCCGAGGAATCACACTTGCATACATATTCATATGCATTTAGTCATGTTGAATTGATCTCTTATTCATGTGGGGGATTGTTGGAGTTTTTGTTTAAACTTCATGAGTTATGAATAAGAGGCGGTTGGAAAAATGTTAGAAAAAATAATAACCACTCTTAATCGCTCCTGGGAGAGGTTAGAAAAAATAATAACTACTCCCAATAACTACTCCCAACCGCTCCGATAACAAACGGTTGCGATAGTTCACCGTCAACAGTCGCAATGGTTCGCTGGCAACTCTTCAACATGGTTGTTTGTTGTCTATATATAGACACAGATACTATCAGAAAATAGATAGAGGAAAGTAGAAAAAACTGATAGAGTTTTGATAGTTAATCTTTTCTGATATTCTCGCTTATACATTAGTGCATTTTCATATCACATAACTCTTCATTCTTTCTGAGTGATTCCTCAAGCATTAGCTTTGTTCGTTTGAGTTGTTGATTTGAAGTGCCATCAATCTTCAGACGTTGATCCGTTCTATCCTGGGAGATAATTGTTCATCAACCTTTGACATTAATTGGAGGGAACAAATTGTCTTAAAGAAACAACATTGTTGGACTCGGATCCTTTCATCTCTTTGAATCTGTTTCTGATTCATACTTATCATACATGTTCTGTTTAAATTATTTTTGTACAATTGTAGTAAATTATATTATTCCTCTTGACTACTCAGATTCTGACCCTTGTGCAATTGGATATATTCCAATTCTAAATTAACTAATAGTTCCAACAAATTCCAATACATGAATATGAATGAGCTAAATTTTTTTTCTTATAGATTAAAGTATTAATATTGAATTATTAATATCATAGTGACGATATAAATTTTTAAAGGATTAATAGTAATACTATAATAACAAAATCAAGTGACTTATGAAGGAAGTCGACGAAATGCTAAAAAACCTTACATCTTAAATGGTCTCATAATTTTGAGGTCAGCTCGCACAAACTACAGATTATACGATCTATCCAGAGGTTCAAGTTCATATACTTAACTCTACCAAGAAACACTTTATGGACCTTGTTTTTTTTATAAATACCCTTGTACGACATAGCAAGACTTGGAAAGTTGGGAAGACATCTTTGCGAGACCCTCATCTACAAAATTCAGTGAGACAACTTTCTATCCCAAAAAAAACATATGCTGTTGTCACTTGAACATGCTTGAAGAATCATTAGAAGAGTTAGTTGCAGCGATTAATGAACAAAATCAAATCAAGATAGATGGCACATACACGTGTTGAAAACAAACATGTAATTCAATCTTTAGTTAAGATATATTTGAATTAAGAATTATGCACTAATAAATGTTTTAATGACATCTATCTTTTAATCAAATAGTTAAGAGTTTAAATCCTGGTTAATTCTTAGGTTGAAATAAATCGTGTTAAGAAAAAAATATTTGTGTTCAAAAGTTTTGACAAAAATTTATCATTATTTTTATTTTTAATGAAAATAAGTTTATATCAATGTTATGATTTAAAAAAATAGGAATTGAGTAACCTATTTTTCTCTTGTTGAAACAACACATCTTCATGTAACACACGCACACACCTAGCTCACACACAATTGCTATGGATTCAAAGAATACATGTATTCATTCAACTTTTAATTGAATTTAATGCATTTGTCCGTTTCTTTTTTTATTTCTTCTTCAAACTTTAACTATATTCACTTCTTCATCATTAATTATTTTTGAAACTTTACTTATTCATCTTAACCATCATTTCCTTTCCAAACTCTATTTTTTCACTTCTCAATCACAATTTATTCTCTAAAACTTTTAACTTAATCATTCTTCCCAATTTTTTCTTGAAAATTAACTTTATTTAATTTGATTGCATATTTATCTCTGTCATATTTAGTGACAAGTGTTTGTCATTTCGAATGTGAATCACTTTATCGTAATCGAAATAATGATTATCATTTCAATAAGTACTTAAGTAATACATTTTCTCAAGTTAAAAACATTAGTACTTACAATTGTTTAAATAAAAAGAACTCACATAAAGATTACAGATTTTAAGTCCCATGAATGTAAAATACTTTATTTGTTGATTAAAATCATTGTAAAATTTTACCTTTTCGAGAGTTAACAACATTAAATTTCCAACATCAACAATAGGTAAGAAACCAAATAATTATGACCAATACATATATTGAAGTTCTTTCAGCTTTCTTCCAACTTGAGTAGAGATGAGAGAGCAAATCCTAAGAGCACATGAGATTCTTTTCAAAGATCTAAAAACTAGTTTAATTCTTTCTTTGTGATGTATTTAGTAGTCTATGTTATGAAAATAATTAAAGAAATTAAATTAACTTCCATTTACATATCAATTAAAGAAAGAGTAATGATAATCGTTAATAAAAAATCATTTCACATAAATTATTCGGCAAGCAATTAAATTATGTTTTATTTTCAAAATAATCCCCCTCCTTGAAGAAGAGTCAATAAATCCTATTTTCTTACATGAATATATCTAGAAAAGCAAACTAAATTTTTCATTGCAAAACTTTATATATTATAAAAAATATAAAAGCTATTCAATATTACACGTATTGGTAATCACGTATAACATGAATACTTTTTATAATATAAAAGAATTAGCAATTTTTTTTTTTACTGAATAAAAGAATTAACAATCCTGGCAACAAATTATGAAACACGAGGCACGCGGGCCATCATACTCGTGGCAATGCAATGACTTTAAAGAAACTCTTGTTTCCTGTCATTTTCCAATCATGCTTTCTCATGGTCCAAAATCATCACGCTTATAAGATCTCACTCACTTTTTACATGATTTGTTTTATTTACTTTTTTTAAAATAAAAAAACTTGGCTACATACTACTACTATTATCAATTGATTAGGATTACAAACACAAAGAGATTTAAAACTATTCAACAATTTCTCCTCCGCTCAATATTTACATAATCTCTAATTAAGTTTTATTAAAAAAAATCATAACTTAAAAAAACTCCATTACACATCTCTTAAAATTTAATTAAAATTATATTATAAAAATATGTAATAATTTGAGACTATAAGGAACGACAAAACGGATCAACCTAATTTGATCCACCAAAATTAGGTTGACAAGTGACAAAAAAAATGGTTGAAAATTCAAGTTTATCTTGTTTATATTTAAGAAAAATGGTTGAGAATTTAAGTTTATTTTGTTTATATTTACTCATATTGAAGGATTATTTAATCATAAATAAAAAAATTAAGAAGAAAAAATAGTATATTTTAATTGATTTTATCCTTTATAAATATTCAATAATAAATACTTACTAAAAAGTTAAATGTATTATCTTAAATAAATAATAAATATATTTTAATTTATTTTAATTATTTTTATTTTTATAAAACTTACTAAAAGAAAATAGAATGTATCACCTTAAATTTTAAGTAATAATTTACTTAAACAAAACAAAAATTTAAATAAAAATTAATAATATATATAAAGTATCAAAATACATATTAAATTTATTTATTTTTAATATAAAAAAATAGATTGATTCATCCTATTTTTTCTTCAACTCATTTTTTTAGGTCAAAATAAAGTGGGTTAAAGTGAATTGACAAATGAAAAACTTGAACTTGACCCATCAAAAAATGGATCAAAATAATTGAAGATTAACCCGTTTTGTCACCCTAATAGTTTTTTAGTTTTTTACCCATAAAATATAAATTAAATAAATAATTACCTAAATGATACAAGTCTCAAATTATTTACGTATTTGATACCTGTTGCTGTCCTAGGTGAGAAATCTTATTGCAGACAATCAATTTCTCTACTTCCATTTTTCCATTTGTTCATTTGCTGCATTGGCAAATCGGTTTTTTTTCAAACCAAATTCTTAACGTGATTTTTTTTCTTACAATCTTTTTTTAATTAAATTGTTATTAAAAAAATTATTTTTATCGGATAAATTTAATTAAAATAAATTAGAAAATAATTTAAAATATTCATTTTATTTCTTCAGTTATGAAATTTGACTTAATGATGTGTCTTCTAAAAAACAATTTAGGTAGTGACTGTTTATGCCATTTTGCTCATATTTATGATTTATTTTCCAACATTAGCACAATTTGATAGATTTCATATAAATGAATTCAATGACACAACTTTCACACGTTGAATTGGTCTAAAAAGATTTTTAAATTTGTGCTCCAAAAAAAACACACACACACACACAAAACCACTTTTAGAACTTTGTGAATTTCTTTATGTTTTTCACAATAGTTACTTTTTGAGCGATTATGTTCATGCTTATAATTTTTCTCTCTCTAACATTAGTTAAGTTTTTTATGTAGATCAATGTTTACAATATATATCTAAAGGATGTTATTAAGTCAAATTTCACGGTTTATGAAGCAAAATGAATGTTTTAAACTATTTTCGAATTTATTTTAATTTAAGTTGTGGGATAAAAATATAATTATTTATAACAAACTAACCCAAAGGAATTTTATTAAAAAGAAAAAGCAAACAAAAAAAAGAAACAAAAACTGTCAAAAAATTAAGAAACAAAACAAAAACCACGTTAAGAGAAACTGATTTCTCAAGGCAGCAAATAACATAAATGACATAATGGAGAAACAGAAAGAGAGAAATCAGTTTCCTGATACGTGATTTCTCACCTTAGATAAATAATTTAAGATTTGTATCATTCAGTTAATTATTTATTTAATTTGTATTTTACGGGTCAAAAACTCAATAGTTTATCCTCATACGTTGGTTTATGGTTTAGTGGAAGAAAGTAATTAATTATAGTGGTGTCCCTATTGAGTTATATGAAATGATGCCACCAACAACAACACCCACTCATTGATTCCTTTCCTTCCTCACTTTCCCCACTTCCTTTGTCTCCATATAAACCCTTTCACCCTCTCCCCTCTCTTCATTCCAATTGATTTTGGCACCACATTAACTCCAAACACACCATGCCAACCCTCAATGATGTCCTCACATTCACATTCTTCCTTCTCCTCTCTTGCCATTGCCACCTCCTCAATGGCCAAGAGGACACATCATTTGGCCGTGCCATAGACAGAAAATTGCTAGGCCTAAAGAGAAAAGAAAAACTCAGCCACTTCAAATTCTATTGGCATGACATAGTGAGTGGCAGCAACCCCTCTTCGGTGGCGGTTGTTACGCCACCGACGAGGGTGAACACGACCACCGCATTTGGCTTGGTCAACATGATCGACAACCCATTGACCTTGGGCCCAGAATTAAGTTCCAAGCTTGTGGGAAAATCTCAGGGTTTTTACGCGTCTGCCTCGCAGAGCGAAATTGGTCTTCTTATGGCTATGAATTTTGCTTTCATTGAAGGGAAGTACAATGGCAGCACCATCACCATAATGGGGAGGAATTGCGTCTTCCACAAGGTGAGGGAGATGCCTGTGATTGGAGGGAGTGGAGTCTTCAGGTTTGCTAGAGGGTATGCTGAGGCTAGGACTCATTGGTTTGATCTCAAGGGTGGGGATGCTATTGTTGAGTACAATGTTTATGTTATGCATTATTAATTTATGATTTAATAATTATTATGTTATAAAAGAGATTATTGTACTTTTGCTTTTGCTTTAGCAATTGACACTCTTTGTTGCTTTTGATGCTTAGCTTTGCCTTATCTAGAGGTGGGGTTTTTTCTTGTAAATCCATCTTAATTTGTTCCCAGATTAATTATGTATTTGTGGTCGGTATGATAATTGGAATAATAGTTTATCATGCTCTCTCCCCTGTCTGCAATTCGAAATTAGTCTCAGAAAAAAAAAAAATGTCAGGACAATATAATATTCAATTCACATGTTCAATTATGATGTCTTGAATTGATTGTGTGGGGGCAAAGGTTTCTGCAATTGTGAGAAAATTAATTCTGGTCGAGAAAGTATGCAATCTACTTTGCCGTTTTGCTCATTATGGTTCTATTGAAGTGAAATTTCATTTCAACCTCTCTTCTTTATCTTTGGAAAACTAAGGACATTATCAATTAAATTATGGATGTTGTAGTTTCTTTGTTTAATATTTTGAGCCTTAGATTTTCAAATTTTAGTATTGTACCCCCTATCTTTACCTTTGACACATCTTACACTTGAGTGGAAGATTTTCATTATTGTTCAGATGGCTAAAATTATTATCATTTTTAAATGAAAAAGAAGGGTCGTTATTGTTAACTTTTCACGTCAATCGAGTTTAAATTCATTTACCAGAGAAACAGTGAAAGGGAAGTCATACCAGAACCTTCCCATGATAGTGTTATATGTTAATCTCTGATATACTATACCCATCTCTTACTACATTTCTAGTTTTCTTTCCCCAATTGACAAATTTTTTTGGAGAATCATGGTGTCGTGTCACCTTATGATTAATCACTTAATTGATATCAAAGTTACATTGTCACTTCTGCAAGAGATGCACAGATGGTATGTTACCTTTGTTTTGGTTACAGAGGTGCATGCTTCTACTTTCTAGTATCGACTTGACATTTTCAACTGTCAAAGAATCATATTGAATTTCAATTTTGTTTCTGTTTCTATAAAGTGCGACTAATTAATCTCCTTGGGATATAAGTGAAAGATTAAGGATAAGAATGTGTTTCATTAAACAAACACTTAATTAATGATAATCCTCCATTCCAAAATGGGGCAGTATGAGATGAATTTTTTTTTTGAAAGATAACAAAAAAAGGTGAAAAAAAATAAAGTGATAAATATAATAAGTGATAGTAAAAAAATACGAAAAAAAACTAAGATGAACGAGAAAATGAGTGTAAGTTGAATACTTTTCTTATATGTGGTAAGATGTATCTAAATTCATTCCAAAAACCAAAACAACTCTAGAAATTGCTTAACAATGCGAAATTGTTTTGCACGAAAAGTGTCAAAGTGATGCTAACCTAAACCATTATAATGTATCATTTGTCAAGTCAATTTCTTTTCTATTTTTATTATTGATTTTTCAAACCAATAGGAAGCAAACAACTTGATTCGTAACCAAGAGTCACGTGGTTAATATGTACTTAATGTTTTAGAATTTTTTTCATAATATATAGCATTTCTCAAAGTCTTTTTCTAGGTCTTGCAAGCCCACTCCACACGTTCAAAGTCATACGAAAATGTTAACAAGTTCTTTAAAGGCGAGAAATTGTTTGGTAATTGAGGATTAATTACTACTTATCTATCATTTAATCAATATCTACATAATCCATACTTATTATTGAAGTTTTTAATTTATAAAAAATTAATAACATTCAATTATATATCATATAAAAATTAATAAAGACCATGATGGTCCAAAAACAGTGGTTAAAAATAAAAACTAAAAATTATTATACATGAAATAATACACTCTCTTATCATAATTTTAATATAACTAATTTTTTTTTATCAATAAATACACTCTCTTATCATGATCTCTTCTTTTTCTCTTCACCATTAACCGAAAAACATAGAAGTTTTTAATTTATTAATCAGTCTCCTAACTTCTTCTTAAGAGTTGAAAAAAAAAAAAAAAAAACCTTCTTATTTAGTAGGACCCCAAGTCATAAAGCTCCAAGAAAAACGCTATGCGTAAGTTCCACAACCACAGACTTAATAAATGTTCAAAGATTTTTCTCTAGCAAGATCACTGAAAAGTCTTCGCGTTACATAGTTGAGACTTGAGACAGACTCTTTCTTTGAAGCAAACCCCATGAATACGTTATGTCTTTTTTTGAGGAAGATTAAAAATGCATTCAAAGTTAGTCATTTATACTTTATTCCGAAAGTCTATTTCAGAATTTTGGTTCCTCTGACATCATTAAAAATAGAATAAATTATTTTTATTTTACTTTATTTTCACTCTTTTCCTTTTTTTTTTTAATTATGTAAAAGATCTTAAGCATGCTCTGCATTAGGAATTGATGAACTCAAATTTGGTAGACTTAACATATTCTTATAATTTGCTTCATTGGCAAACCATTATCAGCCGCTAGTGCAAGTAGAACATTAAAGTGATAGGTAAGAGAAGAGAAGATGAACATAATTCTTACATTTTTTGTCGTATAATTTAATTCGAATTTACTTTAGTATAAACTAATGATAGATTGTCATATCATTGAATTTTTATTTTTCTTATAATTTTGAGAACAAATGTGTTGCAGTGTTGCATATCCTGATCCCTTTTAACAGCTGTGGAAGGTTTTAATGTAGGGGCACGGGTTTCTTCTCTATTAGCTAGGCTAGGTGTGGTTCATGTGTACATAGTTAAAAGGAAACATAGGATATGCAACACATTCAAATGTTTGAATATCTAGTGTCCAAACATGATGTGGGGTTGTTAAAGTCAAATGCTGCTAATTTAATTTGAAATGATATGTAATAATTGACATCAGACTGGTGTCATCTTATGTACCCTTTAAATTGTTCTTTGGGCTTATTTATAGAGCCTTTTCCCGTTTTCAATTGCAATTTTGGGTCACTTTACATGGTGGATTAGGTATTGTCAATGTTAATGTATCCAAACCATTGCAATTCAATGTTAATGCGACGGTGCAGAATCAAGTTACTAAGCCTCAAAAGGGTCAATTATGTTTATTTTATTTAAGGCTCGCGTGTTCTAGGTTCGTCACTATGACGTTTTGCAAATCTTCTAGAATATGGCATTTTTTATCAGTTTCAATAATTTGGGAATTATTTTAACCTTGCTTCCAGGTTTAACACACAAGTATGGACAAAAGAACTTAAATAATACAAATTAAATAAAAAAATTATGTATTTGGAACGGTTTTGAAACTATTTACAAATCTGGAGCAGTTGGAACCGCCTAGAATTGGACAGTACTGGAACCGCCCAAATCCAGGCGGTACCAAGAGGGTAGAACCGCCTGGATTTGGGCGGTTCCAGTGCTGCCCAATTCTGGGCGGTTCCAATTCGTGACACGTGTCAGTCCTGCACAGATAGAGCGATGCGTATATAAACTTCGGACGGTCATAACTTTTGACTGGAATGTCCGATTGAGGCGAAACCGGTGGTCACGCGTTCGAAATTGAGAGGAGAAGGCGCTGGCAAGTTCCTAAAGGAGACTTGATCAAAAAAATTTCTCAAAAAAGGCTTCTAAATGCCTCAAAATTGCGATTTAATCTTCGAACATCCCAAAATTTTCTTGTTTTCTAATTTTTTAATTATTTAGTCAGTTAATTGCATGCTATTTTTTATTTTTTTCATTACTTCTATCAATTTCGAGCATTTCGACATATCGTACACCTCGATCGGAAATTTCTATTAAAATTTTTTTAATTTTATATGATTTTATTTAATATATTCTGGATTTTTTGTATATATAATTTTTAATATATTATTTTATTTAATATAATTTCTAAATTTTTATATGATCTTGTTTGATATTTTTTGGATTTTGTATATATAACTAGTTTTTAATAAAATATTTTATTCAACAAAATAAACTTCTCAATTTTATTTTTGAATTCGAAAAAATTGAATATTTTTTTATACTTCTTATTTTTTATATCGAGACTAACCCCATTAAACACATTATTCTCATCACTCTCATCATCTCTTTCATCCTCTCATAATTTGATAATTCTCTTTCAAAAAAAAATAGAAGACAATTTCCCTTTTCTCTTTTTGTTCCAGTCAAAAGCACGCAGTCGATTAACCCATCATAGAAACTACACTGAAACTCAGACTTTCTATCAATCAGTGACTCAATTGTATAAAATTAGTGTGGCCAAAACATATACATCCAAGCGAGAAAGGGAATTAGAAAGGATCGTCCATCTTTCATGGTGAATGATCAATTGTGCGAGTAAGTTGGCCACCATCTTTATCTCTTTGGGTAAGCGCAATGCAATTCTTTGCATTTCAATTTGATTCACTTTGTCTCACGCAGTTCCACTCCTATTTCTAGAGTTCTGCAATGTTTTCCCGCTCCAAGTGCACTTTGGAATTAATGGGGTGCTACAATCTCGATTATCGTGTGGTGAGTGCACTTTGGGACGAGTGGAACGAGGGATAAAGTGTGGAATGAGTGCGAAAAAGTTAGGATGAATGTGTTTTGGGATAAATGGGGTTATCATATAAAAAATCCAAAAAAAATTAAACAAAATCATATAAAATTTAGAATATCGAAAAAAGTTACAACGGCGTACGATATGTCCTTCAAATGGTCTAACTTTTGATAGAAATGTCTGATCGAGGTGTACGATATGTCGAAATGCTCGAAATTGATAGAAGTAATGAAAAAAATAAAAAATAGCATGCAATTAACTGACTAAATAATTAAAAAATTAGAAAACAAGAAAATTTTGGGATGTTCGAAGGTTAAATCGCAATTTTGAGGCACTTAGAAGTCTTTTTTGAGAAAATTTTTTGACCAAGTACCCTTTGGAACTTGCCAGCGCCTTCTCCTCTCAATTTCGAACGCGTGGCCACCGGTTTCGCCTCAATCGGACATTCCAGTCAAAAGTTATGACCGTCCGAAGTTTATATACGCATCGCTCCATCTGTGCAGGGCTGACACGTGTCACGAATTGGAATCGCTCAGAATTGGGCAGCACTGGAACCGCCCAAATCCAGGCGGTTCTACCCCCTTGGTACCGCCTGGATTTGGGCGGTTCCAGTGCTGCCCAATTCTGGGCGGTTCCGACTGCCCCAAATTTGTAAATAGTTTCAAAACCGTCCCAAATGCATAATTTTTTATTTAATTTGTATTATTTAGGTTCTTTTGCCCACAAGTATATATGCTTTCCAGTTTCCATTAATAAGCAATTATGTTCTTCTACAGTATTTTCCTTCAAAATTGTCAACGTTGATATCTTTATAGTTCTTCAAAATTCTGAAACTTCCATTTTATAACAACGTGTAGGCTGGCATTTGAAATTGGTTACACTATGAATTAAAAAAGAAAATTAATTTTTCTTATTTGCTTTTGGTAATAGTTGATAGCAAGAAATATGCTTGTCACATGCTCTAATTATTTCTATAAAAAAAACTTGTATGCATTCATCATTCGCTCTGTCCATATTGATATATAGCCAGAATTGCCATAAACTGAAGTTGCAGAATTCGCAATGTGCTTGTCTTTTGTTTATTTGATATTTGAACATTGTATATAACACATTGCGTGTGATTCAATGTTGTGTTTTTTCTGACCCAATGAAGCTCTCTGAATTTTTTTCATTTTCTAAATGTGATGAGTGAAGAGAACTGTGGGAATACAGTTTCTGGCACCACCACTATTATGGAGGGTATTGCAGGCCAGGGTTTGCAGAAGGTGCTGATGAAATGACTAAATGAGTATCTATGGCATGATGCCAGGTATGATTTACAGTGTCATCATTCATGGTTTTCTCCAGGAGTGAGATGTTGAAAGTTGAAGAGAATTGATCATGTTATGGGTGAAAATGAATGCTGGACAAGACCACTGAATCACATTGATTCTTAGGTTTTGGGTTTTCCAATGAAAGTGTTCAGGATTGCATCAGAATTGCCACAAGGGAGTTGCTTATAGCCTGCCATGTGTAGATTTACTCTGCAAAGTTGGTAGATATTATGAAAATTGTTTATTACAGAATAAGATGCTTTGGACATTGAATTAACACAATTTTATGTTGATTGGTGTATGTCTAATAAGGCAATTTTAAAGTGAGGATAGATTACAACGCATTCTCCTCTATACATCTATTATTAGTAAAAATTTATTAAAAACTAAAAATCAAGATAAAGAGATTTGTTAAATAAGACATGAAATTTATAAAAAAATTGTAATTTTTAATAAATTTCAGTGATATATGTATTTAAAAAAAACATGTTGTTAGCATTTTTTTATATTATGTGTTTGGTTTATGACAAAAATAAAAGAAAAAGGAAAGAAGGAAAAAAAGGATTGAAAAGAGAGTAGAAAGTAATATAATTTTTAGATTATTTGATAATAAAAAAGGAAAAAAATATATATGAATATAAATTTCCATAAATATCTTAAATAAAAACTTAGATATGAGATAAGTAAGGTATTTTTATCATTATATAAAAACCTTACTCTTCACTCTTTACTCAAATTGGACAAATTTGCTTGAAAATTCTTTTCTGCTTCCTATCGGTAGGATCTCCCAAACGAAAGAAGAGAAAGAAAGCAAGCTCTTTTTCATCCTCTGTATTCTTCCCTTCATGTTTCTTGTGTACTAAACAATTGCTTAAAGTTACTCTCTTGCGGGATTTTATAGTATTGTGACTTAAGGTATGATTAATCAATTCAGTTAGATAAGTGGTTAATTCATGACTTCATCACCTTTATATTTGTAAGTAATAGACTTAAATGGATAAATCATAAATGTTTCATATGTTTATGCGTGAATAAGAGATCAATTCTATTAAACTATTAGGATTGAGGGGTATGACCCCATAGTTTATGTAATGAGGACTGCTAATTATTATGAAGAGTTATCGTGTGAATGTATTAGAAAACCACGTGTTATATATATTTTGTTGGACAAAGTTAAATTAAAAAAATACAAAAAATGACAGATTTAAAAGAAATCAAGCATGCCTTTTCAATACAGTTTGCGTCAATGAATTCGTATAACAAATATTATGATGGAGTATATCCCTTTTTGTGACAAAAAAAAAACGAGGGAATGCCAATATAGTTAGAATATGTATATGGGTTGTCTTGTCCTTTTCGAAAATGTAAAACTAAACCAAGCTAATATTTTTAATATTATTTTCTTTATGTATCATAAGATCGAGTCGCTAAGTCAGGTTTACCTCTCAATGAATTATATTTCTTAGTTAATGCATACCAGTACATTTAAATTTTAAAGTCTCAATTGTAAGTTTATTAAATCATCTAGTAATATTGCTTGCAGTTTAATTTCTATTATCATTTATAGTAAAACATGGTTGTGCCAACCATTCACAAAAAGACTTCAATCATTTTTGGTGTAGATCACATGTTTCTCCACCAAAAATAATGTTGTTCGAACATGATATCATTATTATGAACAATAGAAATTTTTTTCATAATATTTAATAAGCTAAAACAATTATATATCAATTGATTTAAGTGCCCTATGTTAAAAGACTCAAACCAGTTGCAATGTAATTGTATAAACGAAATGTTGGACTTTTTGGAACCATTTATGTTTTTTTTCCCCCTCCCTTGGTGTATGTGCTACATCGTTCATGCGCACTTGCTCTTGCTTTTGTGCTCTACATGTGGTTCTCAAATCATGATGGTAGGTATTGGATGACTTATTTCATAAGTATGAGAAGTGAGAACTTATGTGCCACATTTTCTACACAGCCTATTATTGTATGATAAAGGACCATACGACAACGAGTATGCAGGAACAGATGTGTAGTATGCAATTGGATACTATTGTTATTTGGGATCATGGTGCTCGCTTGAATCTCACTCACCCCAAGTCAATTGTGAAGCCAATTGTTGCCTGACTTATTCACTACGCTATATTTTTTTTTTTTATCATTCTCTCGATTTTTTTTTATGAAGGACTAATGACATGTTTGATAATATGAAAATAGGGTGGGGAGATCAGAAATACCAAGAGTGGAAATAATGTTGACTGTTTAGTTTTATGGAAATAGAGTAAAAATAGGACGACACCTACTAATATTTTTTTTATTTTATTTATCAATTATTTTCATTCATTTTTTTATTAATAATAATGTTATAGACCATTGTCCCTGCATGTTGGCTGGAATCTGCTTGCAGGAATACTTTTTTTCTTCTTCATTTTCTTTATATTATACTTTTTTATTACTTTTTCTGTTTCTCTTTCTATCAATGAAATATGTGAGATATTTCCTATTTTTTTTATCTCTTTTTAATCAAACACTTTTAATTTTTTACTTTATTTTTCATATATTTTCATTCACTTTATTTCTTTTCTCTCTACCAAACTAACCTTAAAACCTTTTCTTGAATAAAGTGGTTTACTCTTATAAGTACTCATTCAATAAGAAAATAAGAAGAAAAAAGATATTGTGTTATTCTATAAATTAAAATCAACTTACCTACTTTAACTTTTAAAGAAGTTAAATAAAAATGAAGTGTATAGTTTATGTTATGATCGTGATGAACAGGAATATCCAGCAAAGATGGCTGGGTAATTGATATATGATTGGCTCTCTCTTTCTGAATGTATTTATGAAAGTAAAATACCTCAGGCGAGTAGATCACAATGCTAGAGTAAGAACATCACAATTGACGTGGGGTGTGTGCACTGCGTGAAATGAAGAGAGAATAAGAATTGTGTGTACCTTATTCTCAAGAAGTGTTTATATTTATAATCACTGATATGGGATTAGTTGGGGGAGATTTCCCCACGATCTTGGCCGAGATTCTTGGTCAGTTGGAGCTCATGCATTCTAACGGTCATGACCATGTTCTCCTTACTGGTGCCGACTAACAGGTGGATTGACTGAGTCTTATTGGACCTCTCTCATAATTGAGCCCAACCCAAATATCTGTAACAGTTATTATAGCCTATGTAAGAATTTTAATTTATTTTTTCTTCACATTTCTTTTTTTTCATAAGAACTTACGGAGAAGTTTATATAATTTGAATGTTCTAATCAGATTAAAGAGGCTAACAATAGGAACTTATTATGCAGAACATGGATAAAACAATGAAAATAGAAAAATGAATTTAATTATCAAGGCAATTGCATTGCTCCGTTCAAGTTGAGAGAATTGCAACAGACCACTACAGGTAAATTTGAATGCAATTACCTACATTAATCATGAACACTAGTAGCTAGGGAAACTACCTGGACTTTAACCAACAAGTGAGAGCATAGACTCTTGCAACCACACTCTTTCTAAGTCTGTTGATTTGATCAAGTGCTTCAAGTAACCTAGGTTATCAATCAATCGACCAAAACTCTGAAGTCCACACCTAATTAAGCCCATTAGGCATACAAATTAGGCCCAAATATATACATGTCGATGGTCTAAATTTTTAGATGTTTATAGTTCAAAACATGAATATAATACAGAGAAACAGGGTAAAAATACTACTATTGTCAGAAAATGTTGTAAGAGTGAAAAGAAAATACAAATGATGGTTGAATTGTGTTTCTCACACTTCTTGAAAAATGGCAGAAAGTTTATGCAAATAAAGCACAGAGACGTTTAAAAAAGAAAGATAATAAGACTTGCACAGTGTATGTATGTTGGAGACTTGGAGGTAAGATAATGTGTACTATCTTCCCATTTCATATTAGTCCCTTGTTGAAAGTGACATGCAAAAATTTGGGGTTTTCCAATTCAGATTGGATAGGATGCCCCCAATACTGTAAAGATCTATAACACTTTCTTTTTGTATATTTTGGCAGATCACTTGTATTATAGAAATCAAAGAACAAGGTGCTGTCTCAAGATCTTCTGCTGGGACTAAGTACAAGGCCTTATCATAAAATGTTAATGAGTAGTATTCTTTCTGTTTATTTTTAAACTCTCAAGGAAGTTATTCTCCTAATCTCCTTCTTCACAATTGCGTTGGTTTCCTATGTTATATGTTATATGTAGTGCTCTCAAAACAGGACACAGCTTATATTAAGACTGAATTTAAAACTTTCAGCAAAAAAATTGTTTATAAATCCACGTAACTCAATCAGAATTTTAGTTGGCCCAATATTAGTTGGTCTACAATGGGCTAGGCCTACTTTTTTTAATGATTTTATTTTAGGCAAAAAAATTTATTTATTGTAGTTTAAATAAAAAATTACCAAAATATTGCAGTTTGAAAACAATTTACAAATCTATGGCAATCAGTCACGTGCAACCAAGACGTGTTTAAACACGTCGTCCCTGGACGTGTTTAAACACGTCCTACCATGACGCGATTCAGCAAGCAATCACGTCCACACAGGACGTGACCCAGCACCAGTCACGTCATCCCAGGACGTGACCCTGCTCCTCTATATATACCCCCAATTCAGCGTTTGCACCCATTTTCAGCATTTGCAAAGGTCTTGGCTATCTCTGAAGGCTTTTGTTCTGTGAGTTCTCTTTGGATTCGGATTTTAGTTCGAGCAAGTAAGTGTTGGTCAAACGTATTAATTTTAAATTACATGAAATATATTGTGTTGTTGTCTTAGATAATTGATATTGATGTAGAAAATTGTTATTGACTTAGGTTAGAAATAGTTACTTATTATAACGTAAGTTTTATGACCTAGGTTTTGATTAGTTATTTATATAGGTTAAGACCTAGGTTGATTGAGTTACAATATTATTAGTTAGTTACTCAGATTATCATTAAGTACGAGTTCAAGGTTATGATGTTGGTTACGTAGGTTATGACCTAGGTTTAGGGTTTAGGGTACAATTAGTGGGTGACCTAGGTTTTGATTAGTTATTTACGTAGGTTATGACCTAGGTTTTGATTAGTTACTTTTGTAGGTTAAGACCTAGGTTTATTGACTTACAATATTATTAGTTTAGGGTTTACGTTATGACCTAGGTTCACAGGACGTGTTTGAACATGTTATGCATGCAGGTGAATAACTGCCATAGATTTGGAAATAGTTGCCAAACTACTATGTTTTTGTAATTTGTTATTTAAACTACAATAATGGTTTTGTCAAATTAGAAGCACAAACGAAGGGTATAATAATATTTTTATAACATCTTTAAAATTTGCTCTTCGTATTTCATTCAAACCAAATAATTTTATAATATTATTTTCACTTTATTTCACATTTTTCTCTAAAACGAAACAACTTATCCAACATTTAACAATATTTTCATTCTTTCTTTTTTTCTTTAGCTATCTCTCTTTTATTTTCATCCACTTTTATGGGTCCATTTGATTAGCTAAAAGTTTATTATACAAAATAACATAAATATAATTATTCCTTATTTGATTTTAAAACAATGATCATTAGACAACACAACAATTGATGTTTTGGTTCCTAAGGAAACCATGAGATAACTTTTCATCCCATCTCTTTTCTCTCTCTCCCACTCTCAGCAAAGAACAATCAAAGTGGTGCTCCAAGTGAATTGTTTTGGTTATTTTTTACTACTCACAATTCATCTTCCCATTCTCGATGATCGATATCCTTGATTTTTTTTTTCAGTTGATTAAGGAGAATAAACAAAGGAAAAACAAGATCAGCTTGCCCAAGTGACTCCTGCATCATTGACGAAAAAATTCAATCTATCCGGGGACTTTGCAAAGATTCACTAGGACACCTATCTTGGCCATGTGGTTTGCATAATGGTTCCATTTCTACATTGTATTGAGATAATGAATAATTAATATTTAAAGAGGATATTATCGTTGTTATATTATTTTGTCTATATGTTGTAAGTTGTGCACCAAAAAAGTACAAAATAAAAAGTTGTAAAAAATTTACACTGTAATCATGTTGTTCTCCTTATTTTGTATTTCACTCAATGTGCATCAAATGAATCTTAATTTTCTTCTCACAACCAAACAAAGCTTAAAATACATGATTATTAAACTCAAGCTAAATATGAAAATTTGTTATCTAAAATATCATAATTATATAATT
>PYAF01003251.1:8552-19205 GCA_007407185.1 Glycine tomentella | reverse complement strand
AATAAAATTTGTAAAACACGCCAAATGAGAGTGTAATTATGGATATAAAGTGTAATTATGTTAGTAATAAAATAAATGAGAGTAAAATTTGCAAGATTGTTAAAAATTATTGGTAAAACACGCCAAATGAAAAAATTAGGATAAATTTCACCAAAAATTAAAAAAGTAGGTATCAAAAGTACAGTTAAACATTTTTTAAGCTTATGCATTTTGCATTTGGTATTTTTTTTTTTTTACAGAAAATACATTATGTAATTTCACTCATAAGAGAAAATATACAAATAAGTATACGTTTTGAAAGCATGACTGAGAGCATATGATCGTGACACTTTAGCAAGAATATGAGCGACATTATTTATTTGTCTCCTTACAAAACTCACTTCTAAGTTGTTATAATTTAACAAAATCAGTCTACACCTTGCATGATTACATGAAAATTAGATAGACCAACAGTTATAACAGCAATGACACCAATATCTCTGGTTTGCAATCAATATAAAAAATTACATCATGAAAGTTGAGATCCTTCAACCATGACATAACTTGTAACAAGCCCTAAATTTCGGACTACGTACCAAATTGCCAAGTTGTTTTTGAAAGAACAAACGACCATACATATTCCTTTCACAAACAAATTTTGGTTCCAAAGCAATGTTGTTGCCTAAAGATAGTGGCATCAATGTTGCATTTGATTTTCCCCAAAGGAGGTTTTTTCCACGGTGACAACAGTATAGAACACAGTTTCCAACTGTGTCAATGTTGGATACATGTTGAACTTGCATGACTGCATGCATTCTGAAAGGAATTGAAGAGCTAAGTAAACTAAGATGCTGGGTTCCGTGTCTGTATTATACCATACCTTATCATTCTTTCGCCGCCAAATACACCATATTATCATAGCAAGTTTATAGCAATTATCATGAGACAACTGTTAACAAGTCAAGGAGCAATTTTGTTATACCTTTAGCTTGGAGAACTTTGTCTTCTTTAAATGTGAATTAGATTCTGTTAAGAGTAATTAAATTTTCATTATTTTTATAGTTTTTAATGTGAATAATACAAAAAAAAAAAAAAAACTCTCAACTCAATAGTTACCATTAAAATAAGACTAATATGTTTGAGTGGTTAAGTGAGACTGAATGTAAGAAAAAAGAAAGAAACGAGATATTGAAAATGGGATTGAGGTTGCCTTGTGTTGTTTAAATGTTTGTGTTTGATTGCAAGGAAGGAAAGACAAGAAAAATGGGGTGATATGTGAGTAAAAAAGGGAAATAGAGTAAAAATTAATGTTGTTTAGTTGAGACAAAATAGTGTGAAATTGAAGATAAATATTTGAATTAAAGATGTTTGATAGATAAAAAAAGAGAAGAAATAAGTTTTGTAAATTAATGAAAATTGTATTTCATAGTAGAAAAGTCAATATGTTTCTTTGACATCAAATTTTGAGTGCTAGCTCTTTAAGGAAGATAGCATAATGCTTTATCACTATTAAGTGATTAATTTGTGACAAACATTAGTTGATGTATTTAATGCTCCAACAAATGATTCTATCTTTGAATTAAGAACGAATATTGTTTATAGCAACAATTATTTCGTCAACAAGCCTATATCCTGAAATTTTGAAGTGCTCAAGTTGCAATTTTTGAGCAAATTACTTTCTTAAACCTTCAAACTCACGTATAAGTTTTTTTTTTTAAGTTGTGAAAAACTCTTAAAACACTTTATGTTTGAAGAAAAAATTGTGAACTAAGATCTGTATATCTAAGATATTAGTCTAGTCTGTGTGCATCCAACCTTAAAAACAAATATGTTAATTTGTATATAATTACAAGTAACTTGTTACGAAATAGTGCTTATGTTAAAATATTATATAATTAATAATTTTTTGGCTTTAATATGTTTCTTATTTTAGTAATATATTACTTTTTTATCCTTATAAAATTATTTTTCTTAAAATGATTCTTATGAATTTTTATTTATTTCAGTCATTGTTATTTTATTTTAATCATTATAATTCATCTATTTTTAGTTCCTATAATATTTTTTCATTTAAATTAATTTTTTGAAGATTATTGTTTCATTTTAAAAATAAGTTATCTATATATTAAAAGGATAAAAAAAATTATTGTTTCAAAATCATCTTTTTAAAATTCATTTTCTCTTAAATTTTGATAATTGCTAATTTTTTTAATAATGATATTGATATGAAGTTGTTCCATAAAAAAAAAAGTGACAAATAAGTTATCTATATATTTTATATTTTTCAATGATATTGATATGTCAACTGTTGTTGCTCATCCATAATTGCTATTCTATTCATTGAAAAATATAATTTACAAGAGATAAAACAAAAAATTAACAAATCATATCATATTTAAACTTGAAAAATAGTCTATTTTTTGGTAAAATGAAAATAAAAACTTTCCTTTGTGTTTTTTAAAGGGGGAAAAAGGTGGAAAAGGTGGTCCCTCAATGGAGCCAAAAAAAACCCGTGTCGTGCAATCTCCCAAGCGGTGCGGTGTGGGTTGCTACTGCCAAATCTGAACCGTCTATTATTTGCACCACACTTCTCTCTCTTCCCACCCTATCCTTTTCAGTTTTCCCACTACTTCCTCACTCCTACCACATTTTCCGTACACACTCCCTTTCACACCACTTAAGCTTTGTTTGGAAGAGGAATTTTGGAGGAAAAAGAAGAGAAGGGAAAGGTTTAGATAGTATCATCTCCTTGTTTGAGAGTTTTAATTTTTGAGGGAAAAGATTTGAGGATTTTTAAAACTCCTCCAAAATCCTCCAAAGCCTAGAAATTGTTGTTCCTCCAATTTGGGGGTTTTTAGAAGGAAAAGTAATTAAAATTACTATTCTACCCCAACTACAAATTCCAAAATATATTAAAATATATTTTAATATATTTTTATATTTAAATTATATAATTTTCATATTTAACATCTTATTAAATCTCAATTTCCCTCTCTTAATATATTTTTAACTCCCAAACAAGGAGGAAGGAACTTCCCTCATTTTCCTCCTTTTCCTTCCCCTCCCTTCCCCTTGAATCTCTTTCCTTTCCTTCCCCTTCTAACTCTCAAACAAAGCCTTACTCAACTCATTACACATCATAAACATGTTGACACAATATCAAAAATTAATTAGTTCAAGAATAAAGCATGTTTGGGTAGGTTTTTTTAAAAGGATTTCTAGAAAAAGAAAATAAAAGTAAAATGATGAGATGAGCTTTTCTATAAATAAAAATAAGCTCTCTATTAACTAATTTGTAGAAGCTCATCAATGTAACTTATCTAAAAGATGAGATAACATCTATAAATTAGCTAATAGAATACTTATTTTAGCTTATGGAAAAACTTATTTCGTTTTTTTCTTCTTATTTTTCTCTTCTAGAAGTGCTTCTAGAGAAACTAACATCCAAACAGGTCCTAACTAATTTTTTTTTAAGATACTGCTGTACAAGAATAATCTAAAGTATAAGAAAATGTATTTTTCAAAAATTAGTAAACATTGTTTGTAAATGAAAATTTTATTGCATTAAATGAAATAAAAAATATAGAAATTTAAAATTGACAAAAATGTATATTTTCTTTATTAAAATCAATATACTTTTCGTTATTCATATAATGTAGAAATATTTAAATATAAAAAAGAATTAATGAAATTGAAAATTTATTGTACTACTTTACTTTTATTAGCTTATTAAATTAAATTTGTTTAAGCTAATAAGCGTTCAAAAAAGCCTAACTAAACAAATTTACTAACTTATTTTTAACCAAATAAACTTGTTGAGTAAGTTGCACATGGAATAAACTAATTAAGTAACTTATAAACAAATTAATCAGTTTCTTGCTAAAGTAGAATCGAGAGTTTTACTCACCAAATATAAGTACTCAAATCTATCTATACTAATACAAAAGTAAATGATAAATATTTTTATTATATTAAATAGAAATAAATTAAAAAAACTTAAAATTGAAGAAATAAGATCAATTTACTCCAAAAATAAATATTTTACAATTATTTCTCACATTTATTATTTATTTTTTTAAAATCAAATAATTAATAAAAAATTTACTCGAAGAATCCACATAATTTGTTTAAAGAAAAAGAAAGAGTCCACATAATTTATATCTATTTATTATTCAACTATATATAAAAAATATGATATTTTGATGTACATATTTTTATATTAATTTTATTTTCATAACTATATTCTAAGATACTATTTTATCTTTATAATTACTTTCACAAATCACCCGTTAACTTTTATTATTTAAAAAAACACGGAGCTTGGTTCCCTTAATATTGTATTAAATTTTTAAAATAAATAAAATAAAAATAATTTATGCACCTTTTAACTTATAAGTTATATAATCCTTTCATTAACTTAACATTCTCTTACTAATTAACACATTTAATGACGTATTTGTAATCTAAGTAATTTACAAAGTACAAACTATATCTAATTTACCTTACTAAACATGCCAACAATTAAGGCAAGATAATCCAAGAGTATAAACTCCAAGATTTCTCTTGTTTGGTCTCGTTTTGAACTCTGAACTGTGCAGCAACACAGCTCAAAGAACCTCCACTCGCCACAAAACAGCGCGTGCCCTTTCACTCCCTCATCACCATATTCAAATTCGTTACCTCCTCAAACACCACTTTCATAGTTTCATCTTCCACACTCTCATTCAAACACAATACAACACAAAGTGTCACAAACACACACAGTTCCAAACTCAAATCTCGCCTCAAACCTCTCTTGTTCTCGTTTCCCCACTCCCTCATTTTCCTTCCTCTACCCCCATTTTTCTCTAACCACCCCTCACACACTTCACTTATAGAGAGAGAGAAAGTTCAGTGCTTTTGTATAGAATCACCACGCCATTACCCTGCATACACCATTTAATGCATTGATTCCATCTGGGTCAATCACAAAACAAAGCAAAAGAAGAAGAAAACCCCTCTTTGATGATGGATACCACTCCATCCCCTTTGTCCCTCCAAACTCAAAAAACCACCTTCCAAGAACTTCCAGAAGCTTCTCCCAAGCCATACAAGAAGGGCATAGTAGCAACCCTAATGGGAGGAGGTTCATTCAAAGAAGACAACTACTTTGTGTCCCTTCTGAGATCCTCAGAGAAAAAAGCCCTTCAGGAGCTGAAAACCAAGCTCATAGCTTCCTTTGAAGACTCTCCCTCTGATGCATCCATGTGGGGAATTCCCCTCCTCGGAGGTGATGACAAAGCTGACGTCATTCTGCTCAAGTTCCTAAGAGCAAGGGACTTCAGGGTTGGTGATGCACACCACATGCTTATAAAGTGTCTATCTTGGAGGAAGGAGTTTGGTGCTGACACAATCTTGGAAGAGGAATTTTTAGGGTTGAAGGAGCTTGAAGGGGTGGTGGCATACATGCAAGGGTATGACAAAGAGGGTCATCCTGTGTGCTACAATGCCTATGGGGTCTTCAAGGAGAAGGAAATGTATGAGAGGGTCTTTGGTGATGAGGAAAAGCTGAAGAAATTCTTAAGGTGGAGGGTTCAGGTTCTTGAGAGGAGCATCAAGGTGCTTCATTTCAAGCCTGGTGGGGTCAATTCCCTCATTCAGGTCACAGATCTCAAGGACATGCCAAAGAGGGAGCTTAGGGTGGCATCCAACCAAATCCTCTCCTTGTTCCAAGACAACTACCCGGAAATGGTGGCTCGCAAGGTTAAATAATGTGGCTTATTTTTTGTTGTTGTTTTCTTCAAATTAAGGAACTTGCTATCAATTCATTAATTAATGTCTAATGGCATTTATGTGACTGACATTTTTTTTTTGGACTCATTTGTTTGGTTTGGCTTCTGGGGGGTTCTTCAGATTTTCATCAACGTGCCTTGGTACTTCAGCATGTTGTATTCAATGTTCAGTCCGTTTCTGACTCAGAGAACCAAGAGCAAGTTTGTGATCTCTAAGGAAGGAAATGCTGCTGAGACACTCTACAAGTGAGTCTCTCGGTTCCATTTGGTTTGCTTTTTGTGTCTTTTTTTTTTTTTTTTTTAATCTTTTGGATCTTTTATAACCTTCTGCAATTCAAAAATCAAAATCCACTACTTTAGAGCATTTTGGCCCCTCTCAATTTTTTTATTATCTACATTAAGATTTTTAAAATGGTTGAGATCTTGTCTGCTTTCTTGGTTCTGTACTGTACTGAGATTTTGTTCATTATTATTATTATTATTACTTAAGTTGTCCTTGCGTGGCTTTCATGTTGTGGTAACTAATACAGTTCCAATTTTCCTTCGTTTTCTATTTTGGGTTTGCTTTCTGAAGGGAGTTGTTTTCTTGTGTTCAGATTTATGAGACCTGAAGACATTCCTGTTCAGTATGGAGGATTGAATGGGCCCAGTGATTTGCTGAATGGTCCCCCAAAACCTGCATCTGAGTTCACAATCAAAGGAGGAGAGAAAGTGAACATACAAATAGAAGGAATTGAGGTGATGATTCACCCCCCATTACTTGTGCATTTTTCCATCAACTTATTTTAAAGAAACAATGACTTTGCATTTTTGAAAAATTATACTGTATTTTATAAATAGTTAGTAGAGAAAAAGATTTTTATACTGACATCTAATAATAAATTATCATAGATTTCACGTTTGTTGTTTTTTGTAATTATAATATACCTTTAAAGTCATAACAATAACCAATTCTGATTTCTGATTGGTGTAAAAGGGCATACAAATTAAACACAATAATGCTTCCCAAACATGCACTTGTTCTTCCCTATGCTGATTATGATTACTCTTTTTGTCATGCCAGTGGGTTCCTTTTTAGACTTAATATGGATTTTCTATTTTAAATTTAATGCTTGATAATAATTTTGATACAATGGAAGATTAATTGGTTATTAACTTCTTTTTTGGGTGAATTAGGCTGGTGCAACTATCACATGGGACATTGTAGTGGGAGGGTGGGACTTGGAATACAGTGCTGAGTTTGTGCCAAATGCTGAAGGAAGCTACACCATAGCTGTTGAGAAGCCAAGGAAAATGGGGGCATCAGAAGAAGCAATCCACAACTCATTCACATCAAAAGAATCTGGCAAAATGGTACTCTCAGCTGACAACACTGCCTCAAGGAGGAAAAAGGTTGCTGCATATCGCTATGTTGTCCGCAAAAGCAGCACCATTTGAGAATGGCCATTATTAAATAGTTTCTAGGACCGACCTTTTTTATTAATTAATACCTTGCTTGTGATGTTACTTTTCCTACCTTTTCTTGGTTAAATTTTTAGAGGGTCTTCTTATTTATGCTTCTGAACTCATTAAAAGCCTGTTTCAAAGGTATTAACTAGTAGTAGTGGTGGTACTAATGTGATGTAAAAAAAGAGAGAAAAATGGTGGTTGTGGTGGTGGTAGTATATGGCTTAATATAGAAGGAAAGCAATTAAGTTTGCTTATATAGCATTACCAAATTACTGTTTGTTGTCCTGCATATTGTGGTGACTCTTGTTGAGTGTGTGTGTGACCATTGTTTGTATTATTGATGTCCTTTTTGGACACGTGGTTATTTGTATGTTGCAATCTAGAGGCATCATCACTTTGTGAAGGAGCAATCTATGGTTTATTTATTATGATTTATGATTTGAGGCTTCTGTTTTTGTGAGGGGTTTGATTGGTTGAAGGGAAAGTACTTGAGATATGTCCAAGTAAAATGAAAGGGAAAAAATTCTGGGGTGGATATTGACAGGACTGTGCATTGTAAGAGAGGGGTTTTGGTTTTGTTACTTTGTATAGAAATAATAGATTTTATAATAATCAATGTATGGACCAAGAGGGTGATGAGAGTTCCATAGAAAGAAGCAGGAATAGGTCACGGGCAGTGACTGATAACGTGTTCAGAGGGTTAAGATTAGGTAGTGGAGCCTCTTTCCTTGCTTTATAATATTTTCCAACGGTGATGCCAATTCTGGTTTGGTAACCATTTAACTTTGGTTTTTAAATTGGGTCCTCTTTCTACCCTCTCCTTTACCTTTTATGAATACACATCGATTTTTTAGTCTCATTTTTAGTCTGAGACTAAAAGATTTTAATATTATCAATGTACTATAAAGGTGTGTTTGTAAACCCATTCTTGGTATTTGGTTTTGTCTTTTTGGGTGGCTTGGTTGGCTAAAAAGCAATTAATTTTTTTTTGGGGTGTTATTTGAACTCAATTTAACATACTAGTTGAGATGGGTTAAAATTGGGTTAACATGTTCCTTAGTTTAATATTTTTCATTTAATTCATAAATATTGGACTTGCACTTATATTTAATTTGACTTATTTTAAATTTGTAATCTGCCTTTTGTAATTTAACTTGAAATATTAAACTTATCTTAATTTTTTTAATTTTCTTTTCTGTATCTTTTTTATGAAAATCAGGTAAGTTTATCCAACTCACTAATTTAGGTGCGTCAAGCTGATTTTTTTAAAACTTAAATTAAGCCAAATTTTGGAATTAACGGGATTTTTTAAGATGTGTTAAAATGCTCTTCTTTATTTTATAATTTTTAAATGCACTTTTATATGATTTTTTTTAAAAAAAAATTTAACTAGTGCTCCAAAGAGGGTTAATAAGACCTTTACTTTTTGGTAAGCATGTGGTGAACCAATTATTGTGTTAAACATGCTGGCAGGTTCATTTTCACATCACTACCTCTAATGAAACTCTAGTTTAATTTTCTTACATTCTTTTTTCTTTTCAATAATGTATTGCAGCACTGAAAGGATAGGCTTAAAGAGAAGAGAGTAAATATCAAGATAAATAATGTCTCCAAATTGCGTACCATATGCATTGAAATGGACTATTTGTTGTTTTGCAATTGGAGTAGTACACAATGTCCTCTCATCATAGGGTGTGCATTGATTATAGTAGTTTGCTGTGACAAATGACAATTGTACACCACACCTTTAATTCAAACTACTATTGGAAACATTAACATATGGGAAAAGGAACTCGTCATATGAAAAATTTCCATTCATTGTATCTGCTAACAAGTACAGCAGAATTCTTCAGTAGCAATGAAAGGTATCACATATTTTCGCCAGAATAGAAGACTTATGGCAATGCATTGTTCTGAACGATTTCCCCCATGTGCTGTGCAGCTGCAGAAAAAATAATACTCTCAGTCTTTCTAGGACCATTAACTTTATTTTTGGTTGAATTTTGTGCCTACCACTGAAAATTAAAATTTACTAGCTGCTGGGCCTTTGCAATGGATCACGTACTGTGTTGTACTGTTGTAAATGGATTTGAATCCTTGAAAAATTAAGTACATGTGTACATGTTTGTATGAGTGTGATAAAAAATGATTTTGAAGTCATGTGAATTTTTCTTGTTGCTAAATTACATATTTTATCATTTATGTTTTAGTTTTGGTTTTAGTTTGATCATTTATTTTAGAAGTTTCATTTTAATGTCTAATATTTTCAAATGACTTCAAATTAGTCATTGTTACCAATTGCTATAAGCAACATACCATAAACATGTACACAAGCTTTTTACATTAAGTTAGCATTTGATTAGTGATAATTGCTTCTTGCACCCCTTTTTTCTTTGTACAGCTCCCAAATCAACAAACGGACAACAATACCCCTCGCCAGGTACCCTGTGTCCCTGCCTCTCCCAAAAAATCCTATCCATCAAGCCTCCAAAACAACCATACCCCAACACAATCACACCCCAAACACCATTGTGCACCCAACACCACCGTGCCCTCATGAGATTTGTACCTGGTGGTACTTCTAGGTCTATACCTTAGATCTCAATGCACAAAGGAATTAGTTGAAGGAGAAGGAGGTGTCGGTGGACATTGTGGCAAGAAACGAGGGAATAAAGTACGTAATATGCGAATGGGGTGTGAAATTTGCCATTTGTGCGAAAAAGAGAAATTTGGCCCTATACACTTTCGGAATACCTATTCCAGAATATGATCTTTCATGTTCCATAATAGGCATTTTGGAATACCTTTATGGATTACTTATTCTTGTAGTGAAGTACCTGTTATGGAATAAGATTTTCATATTCTAGAATAGGAATAAGTAATCTGGAAACGTATTCTGGAATACCTATTTCAAAATATGAAAAATCTTATTCTAGAATAGGTATTTCGGAAGTGTATAAAAAATTATTGTCTTACTGATTCATGTATCCATAATGGGGTTGCGCTTTGCACCTCTTCGTTGGTCTTTGATTCCATTTGTGCTTTTTTCCTTGCACCAAAGTCATCAATGGTGGTGTTGGGTGGTGGTGTTTGCGTGTTGGGTGGTTGGGTGGAGGTGGGGTACGGTGGTGGTGGTGGTTGGTTGGAGGGGTAGTTTTGTCTGTTTGGATTTTTAGGAGGTGCAAGAAGCAAAAAAGGAATGCATGAAGTAATTCCCTTGATCAGTTGACCCACAAAAAGCCTAAGGCCTGTAATGCCCCCTTCCTCATGAGGGCCATTACCACATATAATCACAGACAGGCAAATAAACAATCAGAGTTATAAGCAGTTTGGAAGCACATATATAAGAGTGACATCAACAAATGTCCTCATCAAATACACTGTACATATCATATGGTGAATATACATAATCTGTTTAGGTACAAAACTGTACAAATAACCCCTCAGGGTATAA
>PYAF01003250.1:94474-105690 GCA_007407185.1 Glycine tomentella | reverse complement strand
TTAGGGACGACATACGTTACATAACGTGTATCTTTCTTATCATTTATAAACTCATTGAATATTGTAAAATTTTCATTTGAACCCTCATTTCTAAACTCGTTTTTAAAATTAACAAAGACTCGTTGGAATTTTTCGTTTTTTACTATTTTTCCGCTGCAAATAAAATAAAATAAATACGTAATAGAAGAGGTGGTTACAACTACCCACAACAATACAACCAACACAAACTCTCACAACAACAAAACATCACAAACCACATACTACATACCCTACCACAAACAAGTAACACCAAACAAAACCAATTCCAGCAAATGACCATACAATGCCAGACCATTTTTTAAACAAAACTACATCAACACATACCCATTGTCTCTTTCACATGAATAAGCAACACCAACAAGCATGGAATAAACTCAAGTACCTGAAAAGCTAACACCAACAATGCGAACCACAGTCTCAAGCAAATGATGCCTCCAGCTTTGGAAATCCATGTGGGTAACATGCAAAATGTGAGTTCAACATGTCAGTTGCCAGACTACCTCGAACAGAACACAGCAAAACAGTGTCAAAGCTAAGGTTCCGGAAATTACCTCAGCCCGTTCGAGACCGTTCGAGTGCCGTTCGAAATGTGGAGAGTTCGAAAGCTTGGGATGACGTGCAGAGGTTATGGACGGCTTCGGATGCGGTGGAGAGGTGAAGGACGACGAGGGAGGCGGTGCCGACTGTAAGAGCTTAGGTTAGGGATGAGAGGGAAAAGCAAAGCGCGCGACAGAGGTGGTTTTTGATTTGGGGGATGAATCTGATTTTAATAAGAACAACATCGGTTTTCATTTAAAAACTGATGTTAAATGGTGTACCTTAACATCAGTTTCATTAAAAATCCTAAAAATCGATGTTAACCATTCCACATTAACATCGGTTTTTAAGTTTTTACAGAAAAACCGATGTTAACTACTTCACTGTAACATCGATTTTGTTTGAAAATTTGAAAACCGATGTTAAATGCTTAACGTTAACATCGGTTTTCCTGTAAAAACTTAAAAACTGATGTTAATGTGAAATGGTTAACATCGATTTTAGGTATTTTGATTAAAACCGATGTTAAATTGATCCTTTTAATTACGAAATTGCCACCGCGTTTTCTATAACATCGGTTTTTCATATAACCGATGTCAAAGCAGCGATGTTAAAAGCCATTTTTTTAGTAGTGGCAGATTCACCCGGGGAGGCCCTAGGTCCGAGCGACGGGGGAAATTGAAGGGCCGGGATGCCGGTCTTATCTTGTATTTTCTTTTTCTGCACTTTTTTATTACATACTTTTATTGAACAAGTATTTTGCACAATTAAGTAATACTCGTCGGCTTTTATAACTTGCCGTTTATTTCTTCCGTGTTGTGGCTCCAAAGGCCAAGTATCTTCAACTCATCAGTCGGTATTTTATCGTCGGCTTATATAGCCAAGTATATTTATTTAATCCGAATCACTTAGTCGGTATTAAATGTAATTTAGGGATCATGTTCCCGTCTTAGCAACTGTTAATACATTCGTAACGTTAACCTGTAGATGTAATTCTTTCGGAAAATCCGATGATTCACCCGGGATTAAATAGTCACGCCGACCTGATCAGGACCGAGTTAATATAAAACAACGACTAAGCGCTCATAATTCGTGCACGAAAATATTCCTTGCATCAAGGATTTTATTAATAATTCATGGTATCAATTACAGATTTGTGCGGGTGTGTGTTCCCGGTTCACATAATCAATTGACAAAAAACATGAAAAATTACATAGTACGATCTTCAGAATAGACTTGCGCGGGTTGTATGTCCCCGGTTCACAAAATCTAATGAAAATCACTAGTCCCATGATCCCAATGACGGGCACAATGGCCAACTAAAGGGAAACACATGGCGTCCATGATTCCGATGACGGACTTAAAGCCGACTAAAGGGAAACACATGGTGAAGTTCCATGATCCCTATGACCGACTAGAAGCCAACTAAAGGAAAACACATGGACCTTCTTGGCTGCACATTGTCAGGTGTAGTATTTCTTCAACTTATCCGCGTTCCAAGTCCGTTTGACTTGCTTGCCATTTAAGGTTTCTAACGCGTATGCTCCTTGTCCAAGATTTTGGACAACCCGGTATGGTCCTTCCCAGTTTGCTGCTAGCTTCCCATCTCGGGCGTTTTTGTTTCCAATGTCCGCTCGGCATAACACGAGATCTTCCTTTTCAAAGGACCTCGGTTTCACTTTTTTGTTGAACCTTTGGGCTAGCTTGCTCTTTTGATGGAGATCTCGGCGATGGGCAGCAGCGCGGACTTCTTCTATCAAATCCAGCTCGGCCATTAGGGCAGCAACATTGTCGTTATCCTGAGATATATGCTGCCTCCTCCATGATGATTGGCCGACCTCTACAGGGATCATGGCTTCACAGCCATAAGTCATTCTGAATGGGGTCTCACCAGTGGCCGTTTGGGCCGTCGTTCTGTAAGCCCAAAGCACATAATAAAGTTGCTCGACCCAGTTTGGGCCGGCCTCGTTCATTCTCTTTTTCAACCCTTCGAGGATGACTTTGTTGGCTGCTTCTGCTTGGCCGTTAGACTGGGGATGTTCCACTGAGGCGAAGTGGTGCTTGATATGGAGGCCGGTCATCATTGCCTTGAACGTTCCGTCGGTAAACTACGTCCCATTGTCGATAACGATCTCTGCCGGGATTCCGAACCTCGCTATTATGCTCCGCTCCAAGAACTTTTGGACGCGGGCTGAGGTGATGGCGGACAACGGCTCGACCTCGATCCACTTGGTGAAATAGTCAACGACCACTATTAGCCACCGCATTTGACCCTCTGTAGCTTTAAATGGCCCCAGCAGGTCCATGCCCCATTTGTAAAATGGCCACGGTGCAGTGATCAAACTGAGCTCGGACGGGGGAATCCACACTATCCTCGCATGTCTTTGGCAAGTATCACATTTTTTAACATGCTCTACTGCGTCGGCTTTCATGGTCGGCCAAAAATAGCCTGCGCGGAGAACCTTTAGTGCCAAAGCTCTAGCCCCATGTGTTATCCGTTGATCCCTTCATGTACTTTCGAGAGCACATACTCGGCTTGGTTTGAGTTCAAACACAACAATAACGGAGTATGTAGACCTCGGCGGTATAGTTCTCCGTTGAGGATTACATACATGGCCGCCTCCCGGATCAATTTCTTTGCTTCTAGCTCCTCGTCTGGGATGATTCCTTGCTCCAAATAGTTGATGATGGGTCTTCTCCAGTCGTAGGCAATGAGCACGATCATAACGCATGCCGGTTGGGCGAGCTCTTGCTGGATGATCGACCTGTGGTTTCCTGCCCCTTTCGTACTAGCCAACTTTGATAGGATGTCGGCTCGGGCGTTTTCTTCCCTCGGAATGTGGGCGACTATTACTTCATTGAATTCTGCCATAATTTCTTTTACCCTTGCTAGATATTTGGCTAGTAAAGGGCCTTTGGTCTGATATCTGCCCTCGATCTGTGCGGAAACCAGCTGAGAATAAGTAAAAATGTTAACCCTTGTCGCTCCCTGCTCCTTGACTTGCTTTAGTCCTGCAATGAGAGCTTCGTATTCTGCTTGATTGTTGGACGTCGGAAAATTGAGCTGGAGGGATTGCTCAAGGGATACTCCCTCAGGATTTTCAACTATGACTCCGGCTCCACTCCCCTTCGCGTTAGACGAGCCGTCGACGTACACTTTCCAAACCTTATCTCTCTGCTGAGTGGCCGATGTCGGTGTCAACTCTACAATGAAGTCGACTAAGGCTTATGACTTAATGGCATGGCGGGCTTCGTACTGGATGTCGAATTCGGACAACTGGATGGCCCAGTTCATCATCCTTCCTGCCAAATCCGGCTTGTGCAACACTTGTCGGATGGGTTGGTTTGTCCGGACGACGAAGCCTCTTTGCTGTGGTGAGCAAGGCAAAAGCCACCTTCTCGAGCTTTTGGTACCTCAGCTCCGAGTTCTTGAGAGCTCGGCTTACAAAATATAACGGGCGCTGAGTTTTGTCTACCTCCCTGACCAAGACGGCACTGATGGCTTCTTCACCGACCGAGAAGTACAAGATGAGTGTCTCCCCCGGTTCTGGTTTTGACAATACCGGGGGTGAGGCCAAGCATGTCTTTATTTGTTGAAACGCCTCTTCACACGTTGAATTCCATCTGATCTTGGCTTCCTTCTTTAAAAGCTTGAAGAATGGAAGAGTCTTCTCCGCGGACATTGGTAGGAATCGGGTTAGGGCCGCCATCCTCCCCGTCAATTGTTGGACCTCCTTCTTGCTGGTCGGAAACTGCATATCCAGGACGGCCTTGCACTTATCCGGGTTTGCTTCTATTCCCCTGTGGGTCAACATAAAACCCAGGAATTTCCCGGCTTTTACCCCAAATGCGCATTTCAGCGGGTTCAGCCGTATGTTATGTTGTCGTAGTTTCTGGAAGGTTTCTTCCAAGTCCTGGATGTGGGCCCCGGTCGCCGATGTCTTCGTGATCATATCGTCGATGTATACTTCAATGTTACGCCCGATTTGATCCGAGAAGACTTTGTTCATCATTCTCTAGTAAGTCGTCCCTGCATTTTTCAAGCCGAAAGGCATGACATCATAACAATAGTTAGCATCAATACCTCAGAATGTCGTTTTCTCTCTGTCGTCGGGATGCATGGGTATCTGGTTATACCCCGAGTAGGCGTCCATGAAAGACAGCAGCTGGAAACCCGCCGAGTTATCTACAAGCTGATCGATACTCGGCATGGGGTACGAGTCTTTGGAACAGACTTTATTCAAGTCGGTGTAGTCAACGCAGACTCGCCATTTTCCATTGGGCTTCTTCACCATCACCACGTTGGAAAGCCACGTCGTGTACTGGATTTCTCTGATAAATCCGGCTTCGAGTAACTCTTCAATGTGTTTGGTCAATGCCTGTCTTCTGTCTGGGCCGAGCTTCCTGTTCTTCTGCTCTACAGGCTTAGAACCGGGATACATTGCCAACTTGTGGCAGCAGTAGGTAGGCTTGATCCCCGGTATCTCGGATGCCTTCCAAGCAAAGACATCTTGATTGTTCTTTAGGCATTGAATCAATCTGCCTTTGTTTTCTGGGTCGCCCTGCTTACCTACCTTGGTGACTTGTCCCGGGGAAACGCCGATCTGGACGTCCTCAAGCTCGTCTACCGGCTCAGGTCTCCATTCCTCCACGTCTCGCATGTCGAGCTCTACTAGATTAACCGGCTTCCGGGACAAGTGCTCGTCGGTCCTGGGCCCTCGTTGCTCTCCTTGTCGGATCCGAGGTGGGGATGATGGGCCACCCTCTGTCTCCCTGATCGTGTTATAGTAACACTGCCGGGATTCTCTTTAATCTCCGCAGATTGTGATGACTTTGTCGAGGTGCCCTATCATCTTCATTTTCTGATGCTTGGTAGACATCAGAATATCCCACTTGTGAAGTGTGGGTCTTCCCAAGATGATGTTATATGGTGACGGGAAATCACCGACGGTGAACGTCACCCTTTCCGACCTGAAACCCTCCTTTGTCCCCAGCGTTAATTGGAGGTCAATGGCCCCCTTTAAGCCGGTACCTTCACCGTTGAAACCGTATAACATGGTTTGACACAGCCTCAAATCCTCCTCCTTCAAATTCATCTTTTTGAAGGCGCTCCAGTTGATGATGTCGACCGAACTACCATTGTCGACGAATATCCTCTTGACCCAGAAATTGGCGACGGTCCCCGTTATGACCAGACCGTCTCCATGTCCGGGTACCACTCCCTTCAAGTCGTCCTCGGTAAAATAAATCAGCGGGGGTGTGTCTTTTTTGTTACTCCCACCGCCGGTTTCCTTGAACTTCGGCCGGTCCCTTACCAATATTACCTCCTTGAGGTACTTCTTCCGCTGATTGGCCGTGTCGCCTCCTCCCCCCAATCCTCCTATGATGACGTTACATTCGAACTCGGGCTCTGGGAACTCGTCATCCTTCTTGTTCTTCTTGTCTCGTTGTTTGTTCTCCTGCTGGGCTTTTCGCTTTGCCTGGTCTGGGTTCGGATTACGTATTGGCGCAGCTTGCCTTCACGTACGAACTTTTTGATTGCATCCCGAAGCTCCCAGCACTGGTCGGTGGTATGTCCCGGTCCATTGTGAAAATCACAATACCGAGAGTAATCTATCCCTTCTCTTCGGACTATGGGGGGAGGTCGGTCAACCTTTCTCATCTCCGTGAAAGCCACCTCTTTCCAAATCTGACCGCGGGTGGTGTTTAGCAGAGCATATCTGTCAAACTTTGATTAATATCTCCTCGACCTAGGACGAGTGTCGGGGAATCCTCGGGGAGGTCGGCCTGCTGGGGTGTTGGTCGGATGTCGGCTAGATTGTCCGACTTGGAAATTCTCTGGACGCCGGTTCCGCGGTGAAGATGGTTTTTATTCTCCCTCGGAGCCGAGTTGGCGATCTCCATCTGCTCCAATTCTAAATATTTCTTGGACCGGATCCCAAAGTCATTGAGGGACTTCACCGGGTCCTTATAAATCGACTTGGCAAGTCGGGACGACCCATGAAGTCCAGCCGACAAGAGGTGGACGTGGACATTTTCTTCCAGCCCGTGGACCTGCAAAGCGGCTTCCTTGAATCGGTCCAAATAACTTTGCAACGTCTCCCCATTCTGCTGGCGTATTTTTCCGAGGGCGAACTCGGATTTTGGCTGTTTCTTGCTTGTTGCGAAATTCAGCAAAAACTTTTGGCAAAAATCCTCGAAATGACGAATGGTCCTCGGCGGCAGTGAATGGAACCATGTCTGGGCCGCTCCTGTAAGAGTAGTAGCGAAGATCCGAGATATGATGGGCTCCTCAATTCCTCGGATGCACATCTGCATATCAAACTCATCGATATGTTCCTGTGGATCTTGGCTCCCGTCATACTTTTTCAAGAAGGAACCATCGAAATCGTCCAAGAATGGGGCCTTCACTATACAGTCGAAAAATGGGCTATTGTTCTGGTGGCCCCGGCTATACTTCCTTCTGTACGTGTCATCGCCTTGACCGGGATGACGGACGATCTCACCCGTCAGTCTCTCAACCGCGGCATGTTCAGGCGATATAGCCGACAACGAACGGTGAGTCTCGTGTTGTGAACGAGACGTTCTGCCCCGCTCGGAATGATCGACCGGCTCTCTGTGGTCGGTCCCGGCTGTTCGGGCCGACGTAGCTGGCCTCGATCTCCTAGCTGTTGCGTGGTCGGCTTCTGTATGACCTTCCATGTGGTCAGTATTTTGCCGACGCTCCTCTTCTCGCCTTCCGTCGGCATTTTGCCGACGTTCTTCCTCCCGTCTCCTGTTATCGCGATCCTCCAACTGAGCGATCAGCCGCTGGATATCCTCCTGGCGTTGGAGTTCATAACGCTTCTCCAGATTCTCCATTCGGGCCATTAGAGCCTGGAGAGCACTCCGAATGAAGCGTTGTGAAGCTTCAGAATTTTCTTGTGCTGCCGGTGTGTTGGCCGGCTCATGTGTTGCAGGTCCCGCCCGAGATGAAGCCGTGTGGGACAATGCGTCTTCCGCCACCACATCCTCCGGATTCGGATTCCTGGGTGGGTCTTCACGTCTGATATTCCGGTGTCTTCTGGTATTAGCCATTGAGAGATGGTGGGATTCGAAATTTATCGTCCCCACAGACGGCGCCACTGTTCTGCTCAGTGAGAACAGAAATGTCCAACAAGTGGTGTTGGATGATTTTATGTTGGATTAAACTCTCTCTCTCTCTTAAGGAGCTTATGAAGATGAAGCAACTTAAGGAAGAAGATCACAGCACAGTTAACACGACACGTTGGGGGGTGCGGTATGTGCTCGTGTGAAAGGAAAAGAGAGAGTCAGAATTGTGTACCTTTCACCATGACTGAGGCAGTATTTATAAGATAATACCTGGACGCTGATAACGATGGTTGAGGCCCATTATCTCAGGCCAAACGGTTGAACTTGAAACCTCTCTCCTTGATATACGGAGATTTTGGTAACTGGAAGATAATAACCGTATCTCCTATCTTTGGGTGGTTATTTCGTGGAGAAGAAGATAACAGATTGAATGGATCTTTAAATAAAAGATATTGTTATCGTTTATCCGTAACACTAGGAATGTCTAAGGCCAAGGAAGTAAGAGAACAATCAAAAGATCAACCCCTCTTTTCTCTTAAAAGACACACTAAAGATAAGCAGACAGGTGTATCAACATGGATTGCATGTGCATTTAATGCACAAATGTATACCTCTTCAGGCACAAGATAAAGTGAAGAAAAGAAGACTGCTTAATAACAACAGACAATTTCTAAAGATGGCTTTAAAAATACAAGAAGCTTTGAAGAGTTGTAGTTAGTGTAAAGTACATATAGTTTTGAAATTTATATTCTCTCTCTTCTTCAAGCTTTCTTTCTTTACATTCTTAAGTAGCAAAAACTCTTAAAATATCTTGTAAATTATGAGAGAGAAAAGACTGAGTGCTTACTTTGTATATACATTTGTGAGACGATAAGGCTAGTTTGTGAGCTAACAAACAACAACTAATTTGTTTAGAGCTAGAAGTACCAGGGTAGTCAAAGAATACTTGAGTTTTTGTAAAGCTTAGGATTAAGCTTTGTTGTAGAGCTAGAGTGACAGTGAAAAATACTTGTAATTTTGAGAAAATTAATAAAAACTTGATGAGTTGCCAAAAACTAGATGTAATCTCAGTTGTAGAGACAAGCTAATACAAATCTTTTTACATCTAATTTATATCTCTTAATTATCTAACCAGTTTTGAATTTGATTTCATCTTTAAAAGGTTTTGAAAAATATTGGTTTAATAAGTGTTTTAAACTTTTCAGACGATAGTTTTATGTCAAAGAGTCTAGCATAATTTTGTTTAAATCACAATTCTAACTCCCTCTTTTGATATTTACCTTTACACCTTTGCTTTAAAATCATAGGAGCGTTCCTCGAGTCAAATGACACGGAGTCAGAAGCGAAGATGGCAAATGAGGAAATGGCTCGTAGTTCGAAATTCATTTCCCCAGACCCGGCATAAGAGAAGAAAACAAAAGAAAGAGACTGGATTTATTTAATAATATCCACGATTTATGAATATTTTTTTTAATAAACAGAAATGAACCAAACATGAATCTTTCGATTCATTTGGCTCTCACACTCAATTACTTATGGGAAATTTCCCAATTTTTTATGTAATGAGCCTATCCTCTCTTCGCTATTTTTATTTTTTATTTTAATGTTATTTTTTTAATATATGTTGTTATATACTGATTAAGCGTCGAACTTCAGCCCCTTCGAGTTGGCCACGGGGCAACAGCCTCTGACGCCCCCCACCATTGCGGCAGGAGGAGGCTTGCCCATCAGCCTACTTTTTTGCCAAGACGTGGCAGGAGCGCTCCCCTTTTCACCGACAGAACAAGACAAAAACAGGCTTGCAGGTATAGCTTGGATTCGGATTATAAGATGGATAGACATAGGATTTTTCCCTCTGGGGGTAGGAAAATCATGATCGGGCTAGCGGACCCCAAGCTATGGAACTTGTGAGTACTTTGTTGACGGATGTTGAAATAGCTTTTGAAAAAGGGTACGGTGTACAAACGTTTGGCCTGAAAGTGACTCTGCCCTTGTACCTTGGAATCTTAGAATTAGGTGGTTAAATTCTTTAGAGAAAACTCGTAAGATGAGGTTCAGATTCTCACATATTTTTAGAGAAGAGAATTATTATTCTGACAAATTAATTAGCATCTCATGGTTTTCTTGTATGAATATGGTAGGACGTTCTTCCAATTTTTAATTTGTTCGGGAGGACTTCTTCTGTTACCGATTTTCTTTAACATTTTTATAGGTTCAGATGGTGGGCCTTGGGTCAGGTCCTTGCCCCTCGGATTACAGGTTTTACGGTGCCTTAGCATTCCCTTTTTTTGCTTAAAAATAAAATATTATCATTTTTAGTAAAAAAGTAAACAATAATCATTCTGTAAAAAAAGATAAATACTGCCTCTTTTTCACATAGTTAGATGTTTTAAACTTAATTTTTTTAATATAAAACAATTGATATTTTAAAATATTAAAGTCTAATTAATATTTTTTTCCCTTGTATTTGTGATTATTTAATATATTTACTACTATAGTAGTGTATGACTGTCTGTATCAATAATCAATATACTATTAAATAAGGACACTTTTAAGTTAAAATATAATAATAATAATTTATTTTCATTATATATTTCTTTGTACATTAACTTTAAACATAAGACACGAGAAAGAGATAGTTAATTTGATGCATAACTCTTTCCCGTAAAATTAAAGAAATCCATCCCAGACCTTCCTTTACGGACAAACAATCCAATAAAAATAATGCTTGGCATCTCATTTTAAGCCATTGACCTTCTTACTTTCTCCCATGGATCAATATAATGAACAGCTATATTAACTAATGAGACAATAATTGAATTCAGGAATTTCAAATAATATATACGATCTGATCCAAACAAGAGGTTTGACTTTCGTGAAGTTCTTTCGCATTGTTAGTTTAACTAAGTATTTTCATTAAGCTCGTCTTCTTTGTTACTCATTTTTGCTGCCACAAGCATAGTGAGACAATGGTTAAGGTCTGGAAGCCATGGTCTGTTTTGATTTCGGTGCTGCATTTGTTCCTCCGCACCACATCTTCTGATTTCATCGTCAAGAATCTACCAGGTTTTGGGGATCTTCCGTTCACATTGAATACTGGGTCAGTTATAGCCTCGTACTTTTGTTTTCTGAATTTGCTTTAAGGTCCCATTTGCGATGCTTGCCAGTTTACGATTTTCTATTTTTAAAATATATTTTCCAAACGAAAACGTGTTAGATAAAATGAGGCTGAATTGATTTTTTGCTTCTTTTCAAAACAATTTTTATCCAATTTCAAAAATTATAAGAATAGGTTTTTGGATTTTTGTTCTTGGTTTTACTCCTACCCTCTAATACTTCTCCCTCAAGCTTGTTGGTGATTTTAGTGTCATCAATGGATTTTAGTAGTAATGTGATTTACTATAGGCCAATGCGATTACGCGTTAAGCTTTGGAAACGAGTTAGGGTAGTGCGGAGTGCACGCTTGTTGAGCCAACGCATAATTGACCGCGATTACGGTGCGGGGTTCCAAGGGGCAGCGCCCCTGGCTGGGGAGTTTTTGTTTAAAC
>PYAF01003250.1:62837-92413 GCA_007407185.1 Glycine tomentella | reverse complement strand
AACTTTTTGTTAATATATAGACACCTTGAACTTTAATTGCAGTTCATTGATATGTAAAATTTATCCTTTCTACAAATAGTTTTTTCCAAGCTATTTAAAGTATTCGTCATTAATTAATTTTTTTACAACTCATTTTTTCTTATTTAAAATATAATTAAGAATATGAATTTAGAAAATATATATAAAAGGAGAGATAATAACATTAACAACATAATATTTTATTTTTTTTAATTCTAAAATTTGTTATGTTTTAATGTTAGGAAAAGTGATTTTTAAAATTAAAACTAATGACTAGTTGAGATTAAATAAATAAAAAAATTGTTTTTTTTGTTAGTAATTAAACTCTAATTTAATATAAGAGATTATTTATGAAAATTAAAGGGTAAATTTAAAAAATTAATTAAGATGAAATTGAAATTTAGGCGTCTATATGTGAAAAACTGCAAAAGAAAGGTTAAGGATATTGATTTAAATGAAATAAAGTTCATGATGCCTATTTGTAAAAATAATAAGATTTAGGGATCAACTGAGACAAAATTAAAGTTTAGGGTGTTTATGTAAAAATGGAGTAAAAGGGGGTTATATACTTTTTTTCCCTTAAAATTAAAGTCTTATTCTTTCCCTTGAATTTGACAAGTGATATCACTTTAGTCCTTAAATTTAATGAAATAAAAAAAGAGTCATTGAATTCTAATTAATCATTCAAGTTAGTCCTTTGGTTAAGTCATTCTTGTTAACTTTAATAAAACATCTAACATATGGTAGATTAATTAGTGATTATGTAATCACTTCTACAAAAAATACATTCAACATCATTGCATGTAAACAACTGTTTTCAATAAAACATTATTAACAAAAATATGGTGGTAATTTTGAAATTAAATTAAATGTTGACGGCATCGGTTCTTTCAAAATTGATACTGAAATAGTTGTTCGACATCAGTTCTTCATAAAATCGATGTTATTATTAGATTTTCAAAGATCTTTTTATATGACAAATGTTATTATGAGACTTTCAAAGACAATTTTATATAACTGATGTTGTTAAGTGTTAATAAACCCCTTAAACTCTCTCACTCCCTCTATTTTCAAACCCATCTCCATCTCGAGCCCTCGAGCTCTCTTGCGCTCCTTCTACAACGTGACGACATTGTCAACTCTCGCTAGGAAGGTAAATTCTCTTGCTCTCTCTCTTGCGTCTCTTTATGCCTCTCCACCTCTGTTCCCTCTCTCACGTCTCTTTGTGCCCTCCAACTCGCTTCTCTTTGCTCCACAATGCACATGAAAAAAGATGGATGAGGCTTCTCAACAAAGATAACGATATGATGAAAAGTGTGAAGATCATCATCAAAGCCCTTTTAGAATTGTAGTTAAAAGGTTTTATCGTAGTAGTGAACACACATAACACATTCATACACACTTGACACATTCCTACAATATCCTACATATATGGTATTGCGGCTCACATTAGTACAGTTAATATATGCAAATATGACTAACTCACATACGTATAACAATTATAAGACTTTGTTAATTAATTCACATGTTTATATAAATACAAAATGATTAATCAAAAGAGATATAAAAATAAAAGTAATATCATGTTTAATTTAAATACAAGAATTTATATAATATTATTTTTTTTCGTCTATCTCACTTCATTTTCATCATTATGATATGTAATAAATAACGAGTATGAGAAAGATATAATAAAAAAATATCGTCGCACAAACTGTTGTATAAAAATGATCATTTGGGGTTTGTATTGGTTATTATTTAAATGTCATAACATTTGTGAATGACGGATCCTCAGATCAATTGATCTTAAGCTGACTTTTCGTACCTTCGTCACTCTCGTAGGCAATTGATATCGTATATTATTGATAATTTCGTACCTTCGTTATAGCTGAATATGCTTGCTTGAATTGTAGGGCCATTAATGTTTAATTTTCACGATTTTAATGGGAGTTTTCCACAGCTTCTATTGAATCCGCACACTTGGACAAAGGTAAGCAGTTTTGCTTTATTTTTTTACATCAAAGGTGAGCACTGAGCACTGAGTATTTTAGGATAATAAAAACTATTAATATTTTATTTTTATTCTTTTGAGCTTCAAAAATCATTTATTAAAATTCTATAATAAAATATTTTAACATTTTACTCTCAATAAATAGTGTAATCAATACATTCAATTGATCCTAAAATGTTGATTTAAGATAAAATTTTACAAGTGCTATAAGTATAAATATAGATATGAGATACTTCACAGCATAACATGGTTAGAAAAGAATATAATATTTGATATAATTTAATATTTCTAAAGGAGTATTAATTTATTTTGATAAAAATTCTCAATAATTTTAAATAAATCAAGATAATTAATACTATAAGTCCATTTATGTTTTTTGAATTAATAAATAATAAGAAAATACTTTTTTAAAAGAATAAGAAAATATTTGATTAACATTAGAAATAATATATTTGTAATTAAGAAGAATGAAATGGGCACGTTTCGGATTGAAAACTACTCTAGTTGACATATATAAACTCGGAATTTGACCAAACCTAACAAGGAATGTCATACTAAAATTGAATTTGAAACCAGTAGTTTGTTTTTAAACTGATAAACGGTAATTTTGTAATACCTCTTTTTTTAAGGTACTCAACATATTATATGTGGATGCACCTGTTGGTACGGGATATTCTTACTCAGAAACACAAGAAGGCTATTATAGCAATGACAAACAATTGGTGGAACACTTATATGAATTTTTCCATAAGGTTTGTATCATTTACAATTTTTTATGGTGTATGTGTTATTAGTTAAATTTGTTATTCCTGCTAAACAATTATTACTATTATTTTTTTTTTATCTAAGAGGGACCCTATAATTTAAGTCATTCTTTCTTGTTTTTACTTTTTCACTCATGATCAGTGGCTCGTGGATCACCCTGAATTCAGATCAAATCCACTTTACATTGGTGGTGGTTCTTATTCTGGCGTAGTTGTTCTTCCCCTGGTTCAGAAAGTATACGAAGGTAAGTGTTATATACTGATTTTTACAATATATATTCTCTTTCCTCTCTTATTTTGAAATATATTTTTCTATTTTCTTAACAGATGAATGTGAATTACACTTAACTTCTTTTACATATATGAATAATTTTGACAGTAATAAATAATGTTGAATGTGTCACTACTACATCTGGCTTTCAACGACGATTCTAAACCTCATACGACAACACTTGTAAAATCGTCGTTATTGCATGTATCATTGAAAAACATAACTTTCAACGATGGTTCAAAAAACCATCTTCGTTGATATTTTTTTTAGCACCTACGAAGACGATTTTTAGGGTAAAATCGTCTTTGTATGTGAACTTACAAAGACGATTTTGCCTTAAAAGTCGTCATTGCATGTATAATTTTTTTTATATACATACAAAGACCGTTTTTAACCAAAATCGTCTTTGTATGTCTATATACAAAGACGATTTTGGCTAAAAACCGTCTTTGTTTCTTCTGTCTTTTGTTTTTTATTTTTTTACATGTATACCAAGACGGGTTTTAGCCAAAACCGTCTTTGTATGTCTATATACAAAGACGGTTTTGGCTAAAAATCGTCTTTGTTTCTCCTAACTTTTGTTTTTTTTACATGCATACAAAGACGGTTTTTAGCCAAAATCATCTTTGTATGTCTGTATACAAATACGGTTTTGGCTAAAAATCGTCTTTATTTCTCCTGTCTTTTTTTTTTTACATGCATACAAAGATGGTTTTTACCCAAAACCGTCTTTGTATGCCAATGTACAAAGACAGTTTTGGCTAAAAACCGCCTTTGTTTCTCCTGACATTTTTTTTTTTCAAAATTGCTTTCTATACCAAATGAACTAATGAACTTACCTGAATTTACACTTACAAAAAAAAACACCACATTAAAGAATTTTTTATTCTATAAAATAAATAACAAACCAAATTGTTAGTACACTAAAATTTGGAATTCGACTTAGCACTGTAAAATGTCGTTCGACATGAAATTATGTCAAATACCATGGAACATTATATTAAATGTAAATGAATTTATATAACATCATTAAAACAAACATCCTACTTTATACGAAAGAACATCCTAGTGATCACACCAATAAAAGTAGCATATATGGCTAATATTGTTGCTACAGTTGCTTCACAAGGTTGAATCATCATCAACCAAACCATGTGGTGCCTGCTGTGAAGGTCAAACCAGGATAGACAGTCCCACCAATTACACCATCGAGGGGATACCTTGAAATGGAAAGGTAACAAACATTATATATAGAAACATTTAACAACAACCTGTTTGAACTATGCAAGAGTATAAAGGAAAAATGGTGACAAATTAAACACCACCAACTTACCAAGTTTGATCATCGAACTAGTTCCCATAAATCAGTTAGTGTATTATTAATTAGTTTGTTGGGATAGTAAGTCCGAGAAATACAAAGGGTTATGTTGAATAATAGCTTAAACACAAGCTATGCAAAGTAAATATAAATATATTGTTTTTATAATCTATAGTTAAGATGTTATTAGGCTGTTTTAAAAATTAGGATGTTGAATTTTCTATATGATGAGAAAGGGTGTAGAATAAGAGCATGCTCTTTAATCACCGCTTATTTATATTTCTGATTTGGCAAGTGATTCTATCCGTGTTGGCTTTGGGTGGGCCAACTTAAAGTTATGAAAGCCAATTATTGTAACACGTCGAGAAGAAAAAAATATCAAACATACAACTAGAATTGAGTCAACAGGTGGATAAGAAAATATATCTCCACATATCAGCTTAGCCTTCAAGATACCATTTGGACCTAACAGATTTTGGAATGAATAAATGTAAACACCTTAGGCTTAGAGAAACCATAGACACTCGATGTCTAATCAGAATTCAGTTTAAAACTTCATTTTGCAAAAATGAAAACCTAATTCATTCAACTCAGACTCAAGCAAAAATGCTAAAAGCTTCATACATTATTTCAATAAAGATGGGGAAAACAAAAAAGGCCATCCAAGCATATCTAATTCACTAGTTTTACTCTTGGCTGCCTTCACACAATATTAAAATTTTAAAAACCTTAAGAGTTAGGACTTAGGACAAGGACAAACTCACAGAACTAAAACCACTTTAAGACTTCCTCAAGTCACAATATATTGACAACCCAACTATCTTAAGATTTGAACAAGTGGATTTAGTAACAGCCCATCATTAATGATAGAAACCTTGTCACAAAAATGGTTTCTTGGTAGTACTCTCCAGTCTCATCAAGTTTGGACCAAACTTAAAAAGATTCTTTGCTTCATAAACAATGGCCTAGGAAGAATGGGCAGAACATATAGTAGAGAAAAGAAAGAGATAATCATGTGAAGTTGCAAAATGATTTATTCATCATTTGAGAATACATTCAATGGAAAATGAGATGATTACCTTGGTTACAAAGATGCCCTTGGGGTCAATGAAGTGAATGGCCAAGTTGATGACATTGATGACAGGTTCCTGAGCCCAGGAAGGCATCACTCCTAAGTATAATTCATATAAAAACACAGTAAAATCATGACAACCAAAAAATTATTATAAATTTGTAAGACCCTTAAGAAGCTCCTTAGAGTTATACATGTTATGCTACTAGCATAAGTGATAATATGAATATTCTAGAAAGATGATTTAAAAGACCTATAAGAAGCTCCTTATATATTGATCAGACATAGTATGCACCAGAGCCTATGAACCATAAAGTGTTGTTATTGAAGACTTAAAGAGTGTTTAATAAAGGATGAGGGAACTGAAAGAAGCTTCTAGACCTTCTCTATCATTTATGTTGAAAAAATACCTCATTCAGTGATACTTGATTCCGAGGTTCCAACAATCGAAGTAACCTTCATAAAACAGTTTCTCTCTTATTTTGATGAGAGTACTATGGTTATGGTGTATGTGTTAATAAAACTTTGATTTTGGTCAATGATCGATTCATATAAATATTCATTTCTTATTTATGCTCACTTCCTGCACCCACTCCCCGAAGAAAAGTAGTATGTGTGGTGATTAAACAAGAGGTACCTAAGCTGTATCAGTGTATCCATAATTTTAAGTAAGCAAATCAGCAGGATACTCACAGGACATGTCTTTATAAGCAACAAAAGCATAATGATATTGGATGTGTACGAACTATGAAAGGGGTTATTTCCCTATTTTGAAGCACCATTGCTTCATAAATTAAAATTAATAAATTAATATTTTTGGTGATCCATTCAGCTCTTACTCTCACCTCAAGTGTGCAACCATTCAGCAGAGCATGTTAGAATGCTTATTGTGAATGAAAAATTAAATTGCACCATTCTTAACCAAAAATACCACCAGTCACTAATTAACCCTGTTGCATCTCCTTCCAGTGTTGCTCAGCTAATGGATCTACACTCTAATATCTCCTCATTCTCCTATATACATAATTATAGAGCATGTATATAAGTGAAATGAACAAGTAACATTAAAAAACAATTTACCATAGGCAAAATCTTATTTGGTCACCTGTCTTGAGCATGTTGAGGAGGGAATGTAGGCATAAATTTTTTAGACTTCGGAAGGGGAACTTCACGAAACCACTCATGGTTTAGAGCTTCTTCAGTTGTGATCTGCTGCATATATTAATGATAACATATCATATTCTTAACAAACATTGAAACAAATTACTATTTACTAAATTAAGTCAATGGGTATGTATTATTTACCTTTTCAGGGTCATAAGTTAGAATCTTGTTCAACAAATCAAATCCAAACATCAGAAAGAACTGGTGATCTAGTGAATGATGTTGCAGGAAATTTTTTACACAGGAGATTATATCTCAAAGGAACATTCTGGTAATTAATATAAACTACAAAAAGTTGTGAAGAAGTAACCAAGAGAGGCCAGATAGCCAGCCACAACCACCCAGAGTTGGAAGCTTGGGAAAATAGTGACAAAAAAATAAGAATAGGGGAACTAAACAGTAAAATTCTTAAATAAATGAAATCATAAATACTTACTTATTCTTCACAAAATTGACCTTGACTTGGGGTAATTCTAACAACCCAGGCCAAATTGTTTCATTTGGTGTGCCAAGAATTCTGAAAATCTGAAAGTAAATTAATAAATGTTAGTAGACCAACGCTACTTGAAGAGGCACAAAATGTTGAAAGACCAAAGTGAGACCAAGAACTTATCCACTACAAGTCTAAAATGGCATTAATGCATACCTTGTCAAGTTGTTCAAATTCAGTCTTCCCATTAAACAGTTGTTCCTTGGACGATAGCTCAACCATTATACAACCCAGAGACCACATGTTAATGGCTGTTGAATACTATTTTGTCTCTTCCACATCAATCATTGTAATGTTTTCATCATCATCAATCTACAATGAATGGAATTCAGTGTGTAAGCTAGAAGCAAAAGCCAACACAATAACTAATTTCATGAAATAAAATTTAGAATCCTTTAATTATTATGCTGGCATGTTAAAGCATACCATGATGTTAAATTCATTGAAATCACAATGAATGAGACCATGCTCTACCAACCGAACAACCTGACCAAGAATTGCCTAAAAAACTGTCTTTAGATTCTGTAACTGCTTAACCTGAACATTGCATTTGAAAAAACAAATGGATAAATCAGGCAATTTTTAGCAAAACCAGCAAAAAAGGTGAAAGAAATACTACAAACAAGAAAGCCAGTTTGAGAATAATGGATAAAAGGAGAAAACTTTAAAAGTTAGAAAACTTAAAGAACGAAACTTACAGAGGGTAACCCTGGACGAGTGACATGACTACACAATATGATCAGTTTTAGCCGCATTGGATAAAGATAAGTAAGGCCATGACTTTGTGCCAGATTCTAAGGAAAATGATCCCTCAATAATACAAAGTTTGGAATTGCTTGCTAGCTTTCCTTGATGAAAATCAGTTATAGCCTTGATTCTCCTTTGCTCAATCAGTTTAGTAGCAGAAACTTCCTGATTCCATTCTTTATTGTTATTAAGATCTTCACTTCCTCCGGATAAGGCACAATATGATCATCACTCTCACCCGCCTCACCCCATACTATGTTTAGCAAGCTGAAAACAATCCATTATAAAACATATAATTAATTGATGAGGCAAAACCCAACAAGAAAAATAAAACACTTAAGATGCTAGGAGTAGGGAAATTCATAGACACGGGTAAATACTATTACTATGCCAACTTCCCTTTACATGTTCTCTCAATGAAATATTTTGAGATTGGAATATCATTTTTCCAAAACCCTGCTTATTGGATCAAGTCCACAGTCCATTCCTCATCCCCTCATCTACTTTAGACTATCAACCAAATTTCCCCTTTATCACATAAACTATCCTTATCCTCCTCTCCTAAAGATGTTATTCACAAAGAATTCTCTGAACATCTAAATAACTAAAGAAGGCAGCAAAGTGTTTTTCTCTTTCATTCTACCTCAGATTTGAACCTCTAAGACACAACAAAACAAATGAGACCAATTGTTCGTTAAAAGTTTCCAAAAATATTTAATTTTCATAGCGAAAGGATAAACATGAAGCAACACAAGGCAACATCATCACCTTAATTTCAATTTCTTATAATCATTTCATAGTCAATTCTCAAACCACAAAAATACACCCTCAAGAAATTTTAATATATATATATCCAATCAAAGTAATCTAGGCACGTTTAGTAAAAAAATTAAAAATCTAACAAACCAAAAAATAAATAAATATATAGCAAATTTACTACACTTACAAACTACGTTTAGCCCAATTTTCACATTTGACATTTTCATATATAAATCTGAACGAGAGGGTCCATCCCCCTATTTCCATAAAGATTAACAAAAGTTGATAGGAGCCCACCTATTTAATGATGAAAAAGAGAGACGGAAGTTCTAGAGCACCAAAAAATTCCAACAACTTTTAACACATTTTAACTATGAAAAAGAATCTTGCATTTTACCTTTATTCCAACGAAAGCAAGCAAGACAAGCTCGTGCTCAGGTAAGGACCACATATTCCAACGATAGCAAGCAAGACAAGCTACAATAAGCAAGACGGCAAAAACGACGATGGCACAACCTTCTTGGGTTCCTTCCAATTCGTCCTTAACAGGACCTCCTTTGGCCATGCTCATCACCCAAACCCTAACCTTCTCCAAGATCAAGCGCATCCCCTTGGAAACCATGGAGTCCTTAATCGTCTTCCCAACTGGTCCCTCGTCGTTGACAGTAATCCTAACTTCGAGATCCTCATCGACATTCTCGTCGGAGGCATGTAGGGAATCTCGACGGTGTCGTTGACCTTGGGATCGAGGGAGGAGAGGAGGGAGGGGCTGACATGGAGGGAGAGGAGGGGAAGGAACGAGAGGAGAGGAACAGGTGTGAGGAAGAATGAATTTTTTTTGAAAAGAAGCCACACTGCAAGAGAATAAAGACCCACCCAATCACGACGAGTTTTGGCTTTTTTATAAAACCAACTTTGACTATCTAAATTCAAAGTTGGTTTTTATCAAAACCATCTTTGGAAAGAGGTTTTAAAGATGGTCTTATAAGAACCGACTTTGAAAGTTTTAATTATTTACAAAGATGTTACCGGTACTCAAACAAAGACGCTCCTTTGATAACTGTCTTCAAATACGCATCGTTAAATAAGCTTTTTGTAGTAATGGTGATGATGTTAAAAAAAACTATTAATTTCAAACACTTAAAACATTTTCTTAATAAAGAACAATGCTATTTTTCAAAATATTTTTTTCGTGGTAAATGAGCATTACATAGCATATTTTCATGAACATTAAAACAGAACTTCATAAACAAACTTAATTTGAATTTAAAGAACTTCTTGCACTCAAAAAAGACCATACAAAAAATTAAACCAAATATGAAATAAATTGTATGAAATTAAAGACCATAAGCCCGAGCTCCAATGTTACATTGTCTTAGTATGTACATAATCATAAAACTAGAAATAAATATTGAGACCTAAGTCTATCCTCCAACATCATCATCTGGTAGAGCGTTTAGCCTAAACACAAACAAGCAAAGACAAATAAATTTAAGGAACTTGAAACAAAGACAAAGTAAATAGAACACATTTGTATACGATTACATCACACCAACACGCATAGGCATACATGCAATGTGATGTATATTTAACTTGTAGACTCATATGCATGTGATACCATTTTAAAAATATTTTGTGAATGTAGTCCAAGAGTTTATGCAATCGACAAATTGTCACACCATTGGTAAATTCTGACAGTATCACTCTCATTGAGATAGCACCGCTAGCAACACATCAGGATGTTCCGACATTGCATGATACTCCAACCCATAAGATCAACATCCCAAGGTCAAAAGCATATGTCAACTCATTCATGATCTCTTTGGTTGGGTTAATTAACATCCTTCACTTCAAAACACATATATATGACATGATATATGGTTCACAGACAATATACATATAATTTATTTCTATCTCACGACGACTATGTTCTCCTAACAATATTTTTACAATACATACACATACCATAACATGTTATATTCACATTTATTCATAGGCCACTTGCATCCAATCACAATATTGATCATATATATATATATATATATATTTCCTCATTCACATAGCAATACATGACATAATAAAATTTTACATTCACACTTAGTGTCACATCAGAGATACCATATGGTAGATCACATCGTCATTTAGATTGAAGAAATCTTAGATATGAGAAGTTGGCATAGTCAAGGGTTGATCCGAGAGGCACCACGAACCATTACAGGACCTCAAAGTCTCTAGTACACTTGCCCAAGGTGTGTCAGGGATCCAGTGAAATCCAGACATATGTGCAACTTGACTGCACACTCGTGCAGACTTGCCATGTTGCACGATTTTGTTGGTTTGGCGGTTTCCAATGACTAGAACTTGATCATTCCAAACACCAAAAATTGAAAAATTAGGAGTCTATGATAGATTCCTACATTTTTCAAATTAATTTTAAACAGTCAATTATTTCAAATTCATGAATCAATCACCAATTATGCAATCCAAATCTATTAAATAATATTTAATTATTATAATCTTCTTTTTTTAACATAAAAAGACCACTAAATTGATAGTGGATGAGGTTAAAGGACAAAAAAACTGTCAATCATGATCGTTATGAAAGGAAAAAAATCTGCAAAAACTTCTTTACATTAAAACAAATTAAAGTGTATATATCACATTTATCTTTTAACCAAAGAAAGTGTGTGTATTTTGTAAAAAAAAAATGTGCATTTTTAAATATGAGAGATATTGTAATTTAAACATCTCTATAATTTATTCAATTCAAATGAATTTACTTCAGTTTTTTTTTTTACTACAAAAGCCTCAAGGTCTCATATCACATAATGAATACAATTTGGTATGTTATCATCACAGAACTGTGGACAAGACAAAAAAATTAGACTTCATGTAAGAGCATGGGCGACGATATTGACTTGTTTACAAACAAACTTTACCACAAAGTTATGAATATTACGAAGTAGGCAAGTAGCTGTTTGCAAGTATATGAAAAATGAGACCGAACTCGTTATTATAATGCTTCGATTACAAAAATATGTTAATTTACTTCAAGTTTTATTAATACATAATTTACTGAGTTGCAGATTATGAAACTGGACGCTCACCAATCCTGAACATCCAAGTACAGAAATATCCTTATTTTCACGTTGTTAGTATTTCATGGACACCAAATATGTTTTATTCAAATTTTCTTATTTTGTCTCTGAATTTTACAATAGGGCTTTGTGCTTGCAAGTCCAAGACTTGACTCTTTCATGGACAATAACACAAAAGTTGAATTCGCTCATCAACGAACACTTATATCAAATGAACTATACGAGGTTTTTTTTATAGAGAAATTCAACTAACTTTCAAGCTTTAAAATTAGTTTATTTTACAGTCAATTAAATCTTATATATGTATGTTTGATGCAATTTTGCTTTTACAGTCAATTAAATCTAATTGCAATGGTGATTATGTTAATCTTGATCCTAACAACACAAAATGTATGTCAGATTATGAAGCCTACACTGAGGTGGGAAACCTTCTTCTATATTTTTCATAGCTCTTCACAACAAATTAATTTGTTTCTAATATTCAAATATTTTTTAATATTTTATTATCCATGGTGTAGTTAGTTCGTTACATAAATGAATATCAAATTTTGGAACCAAGTTGTGTGATTGCACCTAAGGAGAATCAAAGAATTCTTTCTTAAGAATTATATTATATCCACCAAACTAAATTTAGGTGTCGGGTATGTAGACCTCTCTCTCTCTCTCTCTCTCTCTGTGTACACACACAAATTTTACATTTAATATTGATCTAGGATGACCTATATGCAATTGGAGAATTATGGGCAAATGATCCACATGTTCAAAAGGCTCTTCAAGTTAGAGAGGTAAACATTAATAATTATTCCTTTAATTACATGATAACAAAGTTAAAAAAGTAAAATTAAATTTTGCATGATCAAGAAAATATAATGTCAACACAGGGAACAAAAGATCACTTCCAACGATGCAATCGTAGCGCTGCATATGAATTGAACGTTCCTAGTGTGGTTGAAAACCTTCATAATCTTACAAACACAAACATGCGATCTCTAATTTATTGGTAAGTTCCTTAAATATTCCCTTTTAACAGTTGCAATTATACGGAAGCACAATTAAAGAACCACGGAAAAATTAAGAAAAAATTATTTCATTTTGGCAGACTATATATTTGTGAATAATTGGAATGAAATTTCATTGGCCATGACAAATTATGATAGTCAACCAACTTAACTTTTTTCTTTTCTTTTATTATAAAATGCATGTTTGCAGTAATCCATTCAGCCAACCCTCATATTTTCATTTCTTCATAATATATTGGTCATAATTTTATGAATTTAATTTAAATATATTAGTGATGTGAAATATTTTATTTTATACTATCATTCAATCATTATAATTGTCATGTATAATAAAATTATTATTGTTAATTAACTTTTACAATAATAGCTTTAATTCATTATAAGGGTGATGTCTGATTAGTTAATCGTTTAAAAATTTATACACCGAAAGTACATGAATATTGAACCTTAATTATTTATATTGTATTAAAACTATTTTTTATAGTATAAAAAATAACTCTAAATTCTTTTCGTAAACCAGTATTTTTTTAATATCAACATAAAAAAATTCCTTTAGTTGCAAGCTTCATATATTTGCTAACTTTCCAAGTACTACTAGTCTCAGATTTTGCATCATTTACTCCACATAGTTTTCAGATTAATTTCTAAGCGATATTTGTCTTTATCTTTTACAGCACTGATCTTGACATGGCGATACCGTATCTTAGTTCACTTTCTATTGTCAAGTCACTTAATTTGAAATTTGATATGACTTGGCATCCATGGTTCGTTGATGGTGAAGTGGCAGGGTTAGTTTAATGAATAATGCAAATTTTTTAATCAATTTATATATTCTACAATTTTATACGGTTAAAGGTTTTCAGGTCATAAATTCTATTAGATTTTATTTCTATCCACAGATATGCCGAGGAATACAAAAAAAGTGAGTATCACCTAACTTACGCCATTGTGAAGGTAGGTAACTCATAAGCTCGATGTTATTTGTTAATTATCACGGGAAGTCATTACATCTCAGCTGTCTATCTAAATGCAGAACATCTCATTTTAGGTTCATTTAATTTAAAACTCTTAATTTTAAATTTGATTATGAAAATAATTACCATTTTCACAATTTCCGCATACTATCTTTCTTCTAATCATCAATCATCATATCTAACGCATCATATCTAATGTTAGGTTACTACAAAACTAACATTTCTATTGGAAAAAAATAATCTCAAAAAAGAGAATAAATACATCAAGTACCACATAAATATATCTATTTCGCTAAGTTAGTCCCCACTTTGAAAATTAGGGAGAGAGAGACACTCAATCCGTGTGAGTAGTTATTTCAATAGTAGAAGTTTAAAAACTTATAAGAGATAAAATTGTCTAAAATTTATGGATACCAAAAGGAGGTATTCTATTTAGTATAGATTAAAAGGAAAAAAGGAGTGAGGGTCAGTCTCAACCCTAAGTCCACCACCATGATCCAACATTAACCAAGAGGAGTAGCATGCTCTCTCATAACCATATCACTATCCGCTCTCATGTCAAGTGGCACAATCGTCACAAAAATCTAGACAAAAGCAAGAGAAAACTCATTTAAAGAAATAAGTAATAAGGGGGTAAATTAAAAAGGCATAAGTACAATTAAAAAAAAAAAAGGTTTTTCAATACAAAACATCACCAAGTTCTCTCATCATTCAACCAATAAATTTTAATTATGAATCATCATAAATGAATCAACATGCAAATGAAATATGACATGTAATGCATATACCACTCCCAGGATAATTTCATTATTTAAGTGATCAACATGGACACATCCCTTAACTTAGATTTGATACTCATCCATTAGGGGAGTCTTATAGTTGATCATATGGAGGATAAACACTTTTTTCAAGAATAGGTGGCCATGGGTAATGTCTTACCATGACTTGACCTACATAAACCAAAGTCTCATATGGAGTTCACCGATGCACATATCCTTTTGATATGATCCTCGTAAGGAGTCATATTATTTTTACAGATCGTCCTTGAGTTTGTTATCTTGTAACAAGAATTGAAGACAAAATAAGAAAAAGATGAAGTAGAAGAAGATAAAGTAGCACAAAACAATAAAACAACTATATCAATGTTGCCAACTAGAACAAGATGATTGAAAGAACAAATAAAACAGAAAAGATGAAAAAGATTGGAGATGGAAAGGAACATGCCATACTCTAGGAGAATGATAAGCCAAGTGAAGGAATCACCACAGATGTATGGAAACATTTGATAAGATTTAAAAGAGAATATAATCCAAGAACCAAAAAGAGGAACCAAGACTCTACTCACACTCACAATGGAGTAAGCCTCAAATATTATTCACCTCTGAAAATGAAAAGAGATTACATCCTTATTTATAGAATTCCAAGACAATATACCTCTTCTAATAAGGTTGATGACTAACCCTAATTTTAGGAAACATGAGCAAAAGGCCCAAACTAGCTTAAGACTCAAATTTTAACTTAAATAAAAATAACCTTAACCAGCTTATTACAATTAAAAATTGCTATGAAACACTTAAATAAAATGAAATAAAAACTAGGTTACAGGCCCATGTTGGTGCATTATTAGGTTGACCTTCTTCCACTTGGATCAAGTGCACCATCATGGACTCTCTTCTCCAATTTTAGGCTTGACCATGTAATGAGTTGATAACCTTTAAATCACCCTTCAATCTCTTTACTCTTGCTCTCATTGGTATTTCTAGCCAAATCACGAGGTTGTCCGTTTGAACTCTTCCTTTCATTTCTAACCTCCCTTTGTGTTCTTTTAGTCCAATTGAGGGATCCTTCTTCTTAAATATTTCATTTCTTCTTGGGGGTCTTCCTTGACCTCTATTATCTTTAGGCACGTCGATAATCACTAGTGCTACAACTCTCCAACACTAAGTTGAGTACCCACCATGTAATCTCAATTTATGTGATTAGTAATATGTAATGACAACTATGCAATATGTATGTATGAGATACATATCATTCCAACTCATGATAAATCAACACATCAATTATGAAAGTATTTACCATGATATAAATTAACAATAAGAGTTCATTTTTCTTATATTCATCACACTTAAGAATCCATCCAATAGTTCTACAAGCGTAATAAGCAATTATGACCATGAATTGATACAATCCCAAGATCCTCACTTCGAGTGAATCATATAATATTAAGAACAAATCCAACTTTGATAAATAGATAAACATTGATTTTTAAATCATGTGAAAATCCAACAAAGGATATATATATATATATATATATATATAGGTCATCGCTTGCTTAAGCTAGTACTTCTTCTCGCTTAAGCCAAAAGCCTTGCTTATGCGAGGGCCATTTGGTATGTGTCTCTACTAGAACTACCATTTACTCAGCCAAAAGGATGGCTTAAGCAACGACCAGTCCATTTGGTCTCTACCTCTCTACTCAATCTGTCTTCTCGACTTATATGCCTTTTCTGATAACTATCCATATTATTTTGAATGATTCTATTTTGAAAAATTCCAACAAAACAATGACTAGGCCACGAGAAATTGTGGATGTTGTCAAGCGTAGTGACAATGGAACACAACACTACATGAATACAAACTCCAAAATAAACAACCACAACACTTCATGAATAGAAAGCCATAACTTTTACACATTGGGTGTCAAAATAATATGGATAATTATCTTATAAATATATGCATACGAGTTTAAGCAAGTTCAATAAGGTAGCCTTCCAAAAATAATATTGAGTCTGTAATTTTGCCAATATTGTTTACAAAATAATATGGACAAATTGGAGTATCTTCTAGCCTTCCAAAACAAAATTACATATCTTCTAACTTTCTTTGGAAACCTACTCATTTCCGTTATTCCATTCTAGTTGGTTTGTTAACACAAAACATGATGAGACTAAAGGGGTGAGGAAACAAAGAATCTATGCCTTTTTTATTTTTCAAGGTGTGCAAATCTAACATCAAAGGCATCTTTTTATCTGCCGTACATGGAACATATAAAGATGAAAAGAGAAGGATCCCATAGTGTGTGGGAGGTGACTAAGATTATCACTTCCAAAATTTAGTTTTCAAAAATGATAATAAAAAAATTAACACTTCTAAAATTTAATTTGTGGGAATGTGTAACCCTTCCAAAATTTCATTTCCAATAGTATGTAAAATAGTTTCGAAATAATCATGTGTACAAGGACATGATTGAAATAAAATTTGACAAACAAAAAGTGGGGAGTGCTTAAAAAAGGGATGCCAAAAGAAATTATGATATAAAAAAATTTACTTTTTAAAAACATTTTAGATTTAAGAAATTGTACGGGTTGGAATTCTATGAGTCGGCAACAATGGAGGTAGGAGATCTTGATATATAAACGGAAGGTGGAGGGGTGAGTGAGGTTAAGCGAGAATGGTGAAGTGGTGAAGGCTACCCCTCGACAAGGTTATTGTGACGGTTTCGGAATGAGAGGAAGAGATTTGTGTTTTGTGGTAATGTGTTAGTTTTTTTTATTTTCTTTTATAAGATGTGTTTATAACTATTGATAAGTGTTTCAATAAACTAATGTGGTTTCTTCAATAAAATCATCTTTTTTTTTTTAAGATGTGCTATTAAAAATTATACCACACCAAAAGAGAGACATTTTCAGTTTTTGCAATAATATTGTTTTGCTAATAGTTTAATCTTATGTTTGGAAGAGAGGAAAGAAAATGATGGAGTAAAAAAATGAATTTTAAATTAGAGGAAAAGTGAAAGAAAAGAAAATTTTAATTTTTTGCTTCTTGAAGTCGACTTTTTTTGTTTCTTCAATTCTCTTCCACCAAACAAAGAAAAAAATATTGTTATGCATTTTTTTCCTCACAATGTTCTTTCTTTTCACTTTCACTCCTTCCAAACAAATCTTAAATAAATTACTTAAAATAAAAATTTGACATAAATTAAATGATGTTATAATATCAACAATTAAGAATTGCAAAACAATCTAAATTACATATAAAATTCCTTATTGAATTGCTGACAAAATGCTTTTTTTTCATAGAGACTTTTTTTTTCTTTAATTAGTTACTTACTTTAAATTGCTAACAAAAGCGCATTTTGCCTATAATACTGATTTGCACTTATTTTGTAGAAGTCCTTTTCAAATATCATTTGTTTCTTTTGCAAATGAATATGCATATGACAATTGTACTATACATATTGCAAAAATAAAATTAAACTAACCCTAATCAAATATATAATATTTTATATATTATAATTGTAAACTATATTGACAAAGTGTTACAGTTACAGACACAAATTAAAGTACATTGATAGGTTTTTTTTATCAATATATATATATATATATATATATATATATATATATAAAGAGAGAGCTCCACACTTCTTCCTTTTTGATGTTTTAGCTTTCTATTTTTTCCCAAAACAATAATGCATTTTTCTCAAATATACCCTTATTTAATACCCACTACAAATTGTGTAAGTATCAAAGATCAAGATATTAAATGAGGGCATTTTAATTCAAATATAACAATTTTAATTCCATTAAATATTTCTTAATTTGCATATAGTAACTTTATCAAAAGATATGAGAATGAAGTAGCATATATTAATATGATAGGTATAAGTCATACCTAACCGTGTATAGCATTACACAGTCCACACTACTAGAAAATGAGTCTTTTACAATGCACCTTTTAAGACGGTTATTCAAAAACCATCTTAGAATGTGAGGCGGTGACAATTTTATAAATAATAAAAGATGCAAGACGATGGTTTTATAATAACCGTCTTAAAAGGAAGGGTTCAAAGACAATTTTATCAAAACCGTCTTAAAAATAAAGTATACAAAAACGGTTTTGTTATAACCGTCTTAAAAATAAAAATAAAATATTAAAATAATATTCTGATTCTCACTCTCCACTCTTATTCTTATATGAAGTTAAAATCTCCTCTCTCTCTCTCTCTCTCTCTCTCTCAGTTCGTCGAAGGTAGAAGAAAATGGCAGAGGTTCCGTTGCTGGAGGAGTAGGTGAACAAAGGTGCTAAACTCCTTCGACCACCATGAGTCGATGTCGACACCACCAAGCCTTCTTCGTCCTAGTACCTGTCGCGAGGTGATCTCTTCTTCAAACCCCTCCCAGTTAGGGTTTTGATTAGCACTGTAATCTATTTCCATTCCCTTTTCTATCTAATTTTCTCAATCTAGAGTCATTTGAATGTGTAGATTTTGAGAAACTCTACCAGGTTTGCCATGCCAGCAGTGATGGCAAGGTCCACGATTACATCGATGATAAGGTTTGTTGCCAATCTTAGGGTTCGAATTTCAAATAATCTAAAAAAAACCCTAACATTACAGATCTCTGCGTCTCCCCCTATTTTAACAGAATCTAACAACAAACATCCCACAGGTCATTTCTCTTCTTCCCTTTTAGATCTATTATGCATGCATGCTATTTGATTCCAATTCCACTACGTTTCTTGCGTGCCTTTTGACTCATTTTCCCATTAATAATCTAGCAAATTGCTTTTCCCCTCTTTTGTTAACTTGCAAAAGTAAAATGAAAACAGTGCACTACACCTTAACTAGATTTCAATCGGATAGAAATTGATTGTATCAACTGAATTTTGATTCCATGATATGCTGGTTAGCTCTTCTAGGTTTTTGATCTAAGAAAAAAAAACATAATATTTATGATTTCAGAGAAGTTTGAGTAAGGTAATTTTAAACCCACCAATTGGTTACTAGACATTGAATGAATTAAGCATTAAATTCCCAGTATCCAATCCCAACAAAAAACGTTGATAGCCCCATGTACATATTACAAACCATAAATGCATGTGAATGGATACAATGAACCAACATCCTATCCACACTTTCTTCTTGCACCCCAGCACAACATCCCTAAATCTCCATTCCACACAGATTAGGGTACCTAGTGATGTAAGCACCAGTGTTCATACATCACTATGTAAAAGAGAAACTGAAATCTTCCAACAAACCAAATACCCATGACCATGTAGTGTAAATTATTTTATGCATTAAATTATCATTACAGAAGGCTCCATTACTAAAGACACCGAGTTTTTTTTTTGGAACAACCAAATGATTAATATATTAACAAAGACACAAAGTATAGTCACCAGTAGTGTCAACTACTCTGCAAACGTTTGCTAGGAAGTTAATGGGATAAAAAGAGACCTCGATAGGTTACTACAAGCCAATTATAGATAAAACAAAATACAAACATACATCCTTCATCTTATTGCAACATTTATGTGTGTCACCCATACCAATATAGGTTATCCACAAAGGACCTATGCACAAGCATGGCCACTAAAGCCATCCCAAACATCCTCCCACATCAATTATAGGTCATCTTATTGACAAATTTTTTCTGCACCACCACTATGCCTTGTATCTACATTCATCAAACATGACTTCGATATTTTTTCTTCCCTCATTGAAAAAAATGTCATTTCAGTGGCCCCAAATAGCCCATATCATAGACATCCAAATCGACCACCATGCAAGCTTGCCTTGGGGTCCATCAATATTTCCCTCGTGTTGCTCGAAATGACTCTGCACATCTTGCAGCAATAGTAGCGACACCAAAGTTCATGCACAAACTGATAGGTGAAGAATAAGTGTTGTTTTGTCTCTATTGCTGAGTTGCAAAGGATGCAATTTGTGTTACTATCACCTGGAAAGATGTTTTGTTTGTGCAGATTGGTCTTTAATTGGATCCTATTGTGGTGTAGTCTCCACGTGAAGCCCTTAACCTTTGATGGAACCTTTACTTTCCATATTTGTATATAGACTTTTCCTTAACATAATCAATCTAAACATGTATATTCTTATACACCTCCCTAACAACATAATCATTTGTTTGTCCTTGACCCCATCTCCATCCATCACTTTTAGTTTTAGATGGTAGGATCCCTTCCAGGTGACGCCTTAATTGTTGCTTGAGATTAGCTTCTCACATAAATCACGATCTACGCCATGTCAAGGTCAAAGACCATTGGTCACCCGTCCATGCAACCATTTCGGCCAACTTATTATTATTTTGTAGTGAATTTGAGAACACTCTCGAGAATTTGGTAGGCCAATGTTTCTTCTCCCACCAATTTCACATACCAAAAACTCACACCCCTCCTATCACCCCAAAACTCTCCTGACCCCCCTTTGAAACCAACCCTATGTATCTCCCTCCAACTGACACATTTTCAAGAGATCCCCACACCTTTGTGTTCCTTTGACCTCCCTGTCTCCTAATAAAAATTTTATCCAAATCTACAACCTTGTATTTCTCAAACAAGACTTTTGTCCACAAAACATCCATTTCTCTCAATAACCTCCATACCTATTTTCCCAACATGACCTTATTGAAAAGTTCAAGGTTCTTTATCCAAAGACCCCCATTTTGTATGGGTGAACACACAACATCCCACGTAATCCAATCTACCTTTTTCACCTCTTCACTTTTGTTAGCCCCCACACACAAAAAAATATTTGAATTCTATTTAATATTGAATGAACTTCCTAGGAATTCTAAAGAAAGAGATATAATACAAGGGGATAGGGAATAATACCAATTTGATTAGGCTAAATCTGCCTCCAAAAGACAAGTACTTTTTCCTCCAATTAGCTAACTTCTTGGTTACCTTGTTAATAATAGTTTGAAATGTAGATAGTCTCCTAGCATCCGCACCAACAAGAAGACCTAAGTAGGTGCAAGGGAGGCACATTGTATTACAACTCAAAACTCTTGCCTTGTTGATGACTTCCCTATGCTCTGCATGAATTCCCGAAAGGCTACTCTTGAAGAAATTACTTTTAAGCCCGAAGCCATTTTGTAACACCTTAAGATTGTCTTCAAAGTGATGATGCCCTTAATGAAGAACATTGTATCGTCCATGAATTGGAGTAATGAAATTCGCAAATTTCCTTTACCAATTGGGACCTCCAAAAGTAGACCTTTAGCCTCTGCCTCCCTCACTAAGCCACACAAGCCCTTTGCAACATCCAAAAATAAGAAAGGTGTTAGGGGATCACCTTGCCAGAGGCCTTTTTTAGGCAAAACTTCCTCCGTTGGGCTCTCGTTGACAAGAACAGAGATTGAGGAGGATTGTAAACAACCCCATATCCATTGTATCCACATAGCACAAAAGCCATTCTGAAAAAGGATGTATGCTAAGAAATCCCACCTCACAAAGTCGTATGCTTTCTCAAAATCGTCTTTAAAGACAAAACATGGCTTCTTCGTAGACTTTGCTTCATGTACAACCTCATTGGCTATCAACAACCTATCCAGTATATTCTTACTCCCCATGAAAGTCGATTGTCTAGTGTCTATAATGCTACACATGACTTTGCTAATTCTCTTAGCCAAGATATTTGCAATAATCTTGTATAGACATCAATTAAGGGAAATGGGTCTATATTCCCCTTGGCCTTATGGATTGTCCTTCTTTGGGACAAAAGTCAAGAATGAAGCATTAGACCCTTTAGGTAACCACTAACTGTTTGTATATATGGAATTCATTAATAGCGCTTAAGATATCCACTTTGATCACATCCCAACAAGCTTTGATGAAATTCAAGCTTAGTCCATCTGGCTCAGGGCTCTTGTTACCATCAAAATTCCAAACCAGCCACTTTGACCTTCTTTTTGGTAAATACCCCCACAAGCATAGTATTTTCCTCCTTCGAAATAGAGTTAAACCTCACTCTTTCCAACAAGAAATCCATCCCACCTTCATTAAAGATTTTTTTTTTAAAATACCCTTAATTTATTTTTTTACCAACAAAAGATCTTCACACCAATTCCCCCCACTTACAACCCCTTGATGCTTTTCTTCCTTCTCTTCCAACTAATGATGGTGTGGAAGAACTTTGTGTTTTCATCCCCTTCCCTTATCCACTTCACTCTTGATTTTTGATAAAAAAAAATAGATTTTTGAATCTTTAAAAATTTCCAAAAGTATTTTAACATTGCTTCTCTTTCACTTGCTTCCTCCAAAGAAATGCCCCCTAACTCCTCCTTTGAGTTCATGTTGTTTATATTAGACACCAAGGATTCAATAAGTGCTTGTTGACTCCCAAACTTTTCCACACTTTGTTTCTTGATATCCTTCTTCAAAAGTTTTAGTTTCTCCTCGACGACAAAAGCCCCCCACCCTTTGATGTTGTTGAAAACAATAGGAATACCCACAATAACCAAGAGGGGGGTGAATTGGTTTAAACTTGGTCTTTTAAAATTATTTATCAAATCATAGTTAAGGATCTTTATCACTTTTAAAACCAAGAATACTCTTATTCAACCAACCAACTTAGTTTAAGAAATTAATAGCTCAAAACAGAACTTGTTAGGTAATGATAATGAAGACAAGATCAAATAAACAAGATGACTTGTAAAGATAGAGATTAAGAAAACTAACACAAGCAATTTATACTGGTTTACTTCACAATAGAAGCTACATCCAGTTTCTTCTAATCAACACTAGATTAGAGTTCTGCTATTATAAAATTCTGTTCTTACAAGCTTTACAACAACCTCTCTTTATCAACACTGGATAAAGAATAGAAATCTAAAACTCTATTAGACTCCTAAAGAACAAGAACCAAAGATCATTGCTCTATTTTTTCCTAGAGAACACTACTCTGGCCAAATCTTTAAGAACTCAATTACAATAGTCTCAAATAACAGAAATTGTAAAAACGAAATTACACTTAGAGATTAAGGAGAGAAGCAACCTGATGATCCATTGAAAATGTATGCAAATGAATTACCAAACAAGGTTGAATGCAAAAACAAACTCTCAGAACATGCTCTCCTTTAAACTCTTGAAGTTTCTTGCCCAAAAATCATTCAATAGATCATGAAGATTAAACAGTGAGACAAGAAGTTAGTAAACCCAGAAATTCACTTTAAAACTCTCAGAAGACTTGTGTATTCTCAGAAAATACAAAGTGTTCAAGTTACAAAACAAGCCAAGCCTTTCCTCTATTTTGAACAAACCTTTGTAACAACCAGTAATCGATTACACGCGCCTAATAATCGATTAAGATGCATATGTAATCGATTAAATTATCACTTAATCGATTAAAGTGTTCAAGGCACATTCTGGGTTTCATTTACGAGCAAAATAATCGATTAAACCGAGCTGTAATCGATTAAAGCAGAAAACCTTATTTTTAGAAATAGCCTGTGTAATCGATTACAAGTTATGGTAATCAATTAAACCAGCAAAGCAGGTTTTCTCAAAATAGCCTATGTAATCGATTACAAATTATGGTAATCGATTAATTTAGTGAAAACATGATTTTCAAGATAGCTTGTGTAATTGATTACAATAAATGCTAATTGATTAAAGTAGAAATGTATTATATTTGAATTACACTATGTAATTGATTACAAGATATGCGTAATCGATTAATATGTACATTAAAGCTTTTCTAGTTGTAAACACAAGCTATATAATCGATTAATCCATGATGTAATCGATTAAAATGTTTATCAAAGCTTTTCCAGATTCAAACATGAACAATATAATTGATTAATCTTTATGGTAATCGATTAACTCAGTGAAATAATGTTTTTCCAAAAGCTTTACTATTTAGATCTTTTCCAAAATAGCTTTGATTTTATGTTAAAAACTCTTAAGCATATAAATGACTTTATGTATGCAAATGCAAGGATCAATAAATTTGTTCCTCATACACTTGGATTTGGATTTCAATCTTCAAGGCATGTGAAAAGCTCAAAACACTTCTAAGTCAAAGGCTTCATACTTCTTGTTGTTCCCCCTATATCCAATAGTTGTATGATTCATAAGCCTTCTTTACAAAATCATCCAACCCTAGCCCCTCTAACAAAAAATTGAAGGCTTTAAAAGGTCTAGGCCCCTGATCAATGGATTTTTATTGCACAATGATCCATCAATGGTCGGAAATGGATCTATCAAACCCCAATTATGTTGAGTTTGGCCAAGTGTCTAGCCAATCCAACAAAGCCATATCCAATCTAGTACCCATACTCCCACCCATCGCTCTCACCCAAGTAAACTTCCTCCTTATCCATGGTAGTTCAAATAATTCCATATAGTTGATGAAGTTGTTGAACTCATGGATTTCCCTATTCCAATGTTGTGAAGCACCTCTCCCCAACCTCTCATTTTGGGATCTTATAGAATTAAAATCGCCAATAACACACCATAATCCATCACTCACCCTTCCTTTGAGCAAATTCAGTTCTTCCTACAAAGTTATTTGGTCAATCAACATACATGGTGAATACACATTCATAATTTTAATGATTTCGTTACACTTAACCCGCCTACCTTGGATGAAGAGAAAACTAAGCCCTATTTCCCAAGAGATCACTTGGAATGTTCCTTGCTCCCATCTACACAATAATCCTCCAGAAGAATTCACAGGCAGTAATTGTTTCCACTCCACAAGGTCATCACCCCACAAAGACCTACACAACTTATTATTTACATTTTCTATTTTTTTTCTTGTAAGCAAATAAAAATTGGATCCTCTCTTGCAATTAGATTCTTAATCGCCTTCCATGTCACCTTGCTGCGAAGGCCTAACACATTATAGGAAATGACTTTCATGGACAACTACATGCACCCTTTACTTCCTTTTTCCTTCCTTTCCTTTTTTCTCTCTTATATCTTCCTTGTTGTTCCTCGTCTCCATGATAATGACTTGGTTCATGGCATCTTACTTGCTGCCCCGGAATTTAATCCCTATCTGATCCGCCATATCACATTATAACTACTTCCGTGATGTCTTTTTCTTATCTTTGTTATCTTTTGCTCTTTGTCTTCTCCCTCCACTCTGTTACACCTTATATCCTTATAATTGTCAGGAAGAGAGGTTAGATGCGTTAACCACCAGATCATCCTACTTCACCCATGACCCTTCTTTGTCTTCACTCCCTTCTTTCTCGAAAAACTCGTACCTCTCTGATCCCACCCAATTGCCTTCCACTTATTCAACTGTTGATTGGTTTCCCTTTCGTGACTAATCCCTTTAGAAATCACACCTTCTCCCCCTTATTCGTTGAATCCTCAACTAATCACACCCCAAACATCATCACACACATCTCATACTTTTGGAAGGAAGCTATAGGTGTTTGTGTTGGATGTTCTGATGATGACTCATGCTTGATCCAACCTTTCCATGTTGCTTGTTTCATCTGCTACTGCCACTAGGCTTCCCACAAGACTCACTAGTTTTGAAAAAACATCCTTATTCCACAGGTTTAGATTGAGGATACTACATACCCTTAGCCAAACCAATCTATGCACTGAAACCATTTGAGGTTGCCATGGTGAAAACGAGCAAAACCATCTATCCACCCAGCTTTTATTCTCTATTGTTTCCTCTAGATTATCCTCTTCACTCCCAGATAACAACATCATCCTATCCCCCAAATAACTCAGCCTTAACAATGAGAAGCCATTTAAGAAGAAAACTTTTTGAATGTTTATCATTGAATCCGCCTCTGTCATCCTTCCCACATATCATCTCTATAACCAAGAGGAGTTCATGACCTTAATACTGATTCACATATTATTGTATCTATCAACTGATTCCTTACGTTTTTCCACCCAAACCGGTTAGATTTCTAGTATTCCATGTGCACCATACTACAATACTCCAAATGATTGATAATCTAGATATCTCAACTTTGTACTTCAGACAAGTTTGAACATGTATGAAATGATCTCTAAATGACCTTGGAGACACAATAAAGTATTAAAAACGGACGTAGTTTCCATACAGTACACAAACAAGTGGTCTATGATCAATACAAAAGACACATCAATGAGATTGTAACAGCACATTCCTTTTTTTTTTTTTTTAATTAGATTATCCTGGCACGACAACCTATCAAGAAAGGCTCTCCATAGCAAAAACTAAACCTTAGGAGGGACCTCCAACTTCCACAAATCTTCTAAGAACAAATCATTATGAGAGCCTTTCCTCAAATCATGGATTGCAATGTAGGATGTGCTTAAATATAGACTTAAATATGTTTTTTTATCCTAATAAATACCTAATTTTTGCATTTGTTCCCTAATAAATTTTTGTTTTGCGAAGAGTCTCTAATAAAACAACAATTTTATTTTTGATTATTGACACTTATTTTTAGCCCCTAATAAATTAGAAAAATTTGTGTTTGCTTCAAGATAAATATTTTCTATTTGTTATTACTACATACTAAAACAAAGTTTGCTAATATATCAGGAAGCAAACACAAAAATTTCTAATTTATCCGGGACTAAAACAAAATATCAAGGCTAAAAGATAAAAGTGTTGTTTTATTAGGAACTCAACCCAAAGCAAAAAATTATTAGGGAGTTAACACAAAAATCGGATATTTATGAGAGATCAAAAACATGTTTTACATATATATATATATTAATATAAATTGTACAAATGTTTAGACATGAGTTTTCATGATTTTTCAGCTTCCCTAAATTGCCAAATACTGGTATATAATTGAAATTTATACAATTTTAACTATTATCAAAATTATACGGATATTTTGATTGCATTTTTTCCCGATTGTTTAGCTTCCTCAATATTGTTAAACGCTAATATATGGATCACATTTACACAGTTAAAAGTATTATATGATTAAACAATACCAGATAGATAACATTCCAATTAAGAAACGAACAATAATAATACGATTTTATATAATCATATCTATATCGAAGTTAGAATATTATTAAGAGAAAAGAGGTTATAGACTGACAATTTAAAATTTTTTAAACAGTCATCCACTCACATTTATTATGTACGATAAATTTATTAATTTTTAAAATAATTATATTAAAATAATTCAACCGATAATTTATGATTGAATGATGATATAAAATTATTATACAGTCAATATATAGGTATTAATTTCAAAACACAAATATGTGGAGTAAAAAATTAATACTTACCTTATGTAAAGTAAAAATTAACATACATTTTAAAAAAACTTGTTAAGTAATTAAGCAAACTACTTAAATTTGTCTTCATCCAATAACTTGTTGGTATAATTGTTACATTCGTAATCATGAAAACATTGTAGATTAAAACATGAAAAGATATTGTTCAATTTAGAATTGGACTAATAATCATTGGAAAAATTTAATGGCATACTTTCTCTAGAATATTAGTCTCTTCGTGATGCATAATTTTGTTAATAAATTTCATTATATATCCACACTATATAATTTGTTTGTCAAAAACACTACGTATATAAATTCAAATAAAAAATTAATTAGCTCAATATGTTAACATTATTTTTTAATAATTAGTTAAAGTTATGAAATATTTGATTTTGATAACCTTTAATTTTGTGTGAATTAATTCCTTTAAATCTACAGTAGGTATACATATTACAAAAAGAAGTAAAAATAATTAAAAATGTAAATATTTAGAATCATCACAATATATATGCACACACATAGAAAAAACAATACACCAATATAAATTACATCAAATTATAGCATAAATAAATTTTTTTAAAAAAATGTGATTTTCATTGCAGGGAGGACGTCATGTGGCGCAAGAGGATAAGCCTAAGGAGGTATATGAGATGATTGACAGATGGTTGTCATTTTTTGATATATGAATAATGCATTATTTAATATGTAAACATAATTTGGGAGTTTTAGTTTTGACTTTTATTTTGCTTTGAAACTAAGGTTATGTTTCAATTTTTTCTTGTATTATTATATACCAAAAGGATTTGTTTTATGTCAATAAAGAGAACATAATCCTTTTAGAAATTATGATTTAGGGTTTTCTTAATACAATTATATTACTATATATTTCGATAGGATTTATTTTATAATTGTTTTTCTAGGAAAAAAACTAATTAAACTTACTTGATAGAGTAAATTACACCTAAATATTCCTATTTTCTAAGAAAAATAAAATATTATTGAAATTTGAGCAAAAGGGTACTCAATCAAACCCAATACAAAGAAGAGTACTGCTTAAAAAGCATAATAAGTAATAACACCAAAATCTGTGTTAAGTAAAATTTTTAAATGATGTTATCTTTATTAAAACCAAAGAGAGAGACACTATGTGTCTTTTTACATATTTTAAATTAAAAAACAAAAAGAAAAAAGATTTAGAACTTAAAAAAAAAAATCTAATAACACGGGAGTAGTTTATAGTTATTAGGAAAGTAATAAAAAATTAAAAACATAAAAAATAAAATTATCTAAAATTTGTGTATATTAAAAGAGATATTTCCTTTATTAATAGTATAATTTCTATCCACCATATGCAACTGATAACTGAAATGAAGCAAAATGAACAATGATCAAAGCTTCATCCACGTATTGTTAGCGAAACACATTAGTTCATCTTTTGGCCTGAAAAAAAGTTTTGGAATCTATACTTGAGGGATTCCTCCCTAATTTCAATCTCCTTTTAAAATAATGTGTTGTCCCGCTCCCTTCCCCTCACTATCCACTTTTTTACTGATTCTTTCCAACATTTTTTTACTACTTATTAAAAGTTATTAGAAATTACAAAATTATAAGAGAAACATATTAAACAAAAATTTATAATCAATATTTTAAAAATCAGATTGATTATGATGTAACACCCCGTAGTACTCCGGTTGTTACTCATCTTGGTAATAGAGTTTTCAGCGGAAGACTTATAAAAATCCGTTTTGGAAATATAGTATAGAAATCGTGATTAAATTTTTTCCAAAACATTTTCTCAAATTCTTTTCCCAACATGTTCACATAATACGATACTGCGATGCTAATTAAAATCGGACTAATAACCCCA